>CM024794.1:25033515-25333515 GCA_014281875.1 Nibea albiflora
AGCGACTAACACGACTGTTTAAAGATAAGAAACTTTCAGTTTAGTCCTGTTAGGAAAGTTTCATGTAATACAGATATTATAGAGATAATATAGCAGTCAAACTGTTTTATAATATTCAGAAAACAAATGTTCTAATTCTACATATTTGCTTTTATAGCTGTTGACATTGTTGTGTTCATCTCTTTAGGCTACAGTAAACACATTCAGTACACTTATCCTCACCCTGAGTGGATTTTCATTCAGATACGGCGGCTCTCCCTCCACCATCTCTATGGCCATGATTCCCAGGGACCAGATGTCCACTTTGGGGCCGTAGGCTTTACGGGTCACGACCTCTGGAGCCATCCAGTACGGAGTCCCGACCATGGTGCTGCGTTTGCTCTGCTCCGGAGTGATCTGAGCGCAGAACCCAAAATCAGCTGGAGAGAGGAGAGAGGACAAAGTGAGGCCGTGGTTTCACATCAGATGAACACACTAATCAAGAAACAGTATGGTTTGACTTCAACCTTTGAAATGATGGTTCATTAATCTGCATATAAAATGTCATCTCCCCCACTGAACATGTTTAAATCTAACTGCTGATGCCTGATGAAACCATTTCCTCCATGTTTACTACTTCAGGTTCATTACTGGTCTGAATAGAGTCAGAGCTCCCCCTGCTGGTCCAACTACAAAACAAGTAGCCATACAGCAAAACACTGGACATAAAGTATTAACAAGTTGCTGTAGACTGACTAAGTTTGACGGAGCCGTCCATGCCCAGCAGGATGTTGTCACTCTTGATGTCTCGATGGATGACCTGGTTTGAGTGGAGGAACTCCAGCGCCTGGAGACACTGCAGACAGACAGACAGACACACACACACACACACACACACACACACACACACACACACACACACACACAGACATACAGAGTTAAAAGAGGAAAAGGTTTGCCGGACCGACGTCCTCAGGGAGGTCATCCCACAAAATCGGGGCTCAGGCAGAAAAGGCTCGGTCCTACTTCCAGATCAGATCAGATCAAGCGGAGCAGTTTCAGCTCTCCACACTTGTTATCTGTAGGTCTCTGTATTTTGGGGATGTTCCAAATTTTGAATAGCTCATGATAAAACTTTACAACATCATTAGGGCTGAGTAGCTCTAAGGTACTGACTGAAATAACCAGAGATCCACCAGCTGATGCTGTCAGTTGTGTTTCATGGCTCGTACCTCTCTGCACACAGCAGCTATCTGGGCTTCATCCATACAGGTTTCTGTGACGACGTCAGTCAACGAGCCTCCAGCCAGGTACTCCATCACCACCCACAGCTCGTCACCCACCAGGTAACTGTAGAAAACATAATACAATAAATACATAAAATAAATATGTTGTCTTCGTACTTTAACAAAGATTATTACTATATTTGTAATAAAGGGAACATTAATAAATGGTAATTTTATTGATTGTTTTTATCCATCAGTTTGTGTTTCATGGATCGAGATGTACCAACTGACATTAAATAAAAGAAAGAAAGAAAGAAAGAAAGAAAGAAAGAAAGAAAGAAAGAAAGAAAGAAAGAAAGAAAGAAAGAAAGAAAGAATACACACACACACAGTAAATCAGTGACAGTAAAAATGTTGTTTCCATGGGGATGACAGCATTACAGTCTTGTATGTGGTCTTCAATGTCTCTGAAGACAAACAGGTAACTACGGCAACCAGACACCCACCCACCCCTCCCTCCTACATGTCCAGTGGGTTGGCACGGCAACAGCTGCACTGAACTGAGCCCTCACAGTTCACAGCTCGGTGGTAAATATAAATCCTCCATTTTTAAAGCTGCAGCCTCCATTAAACTGTTCCTTCACTGTGTATTAATGAATATCTGACAGCAATCTGACAACAATGCTGAAGTGAAAGCATATTGTTTTATATTATAATCATCAAAGAGATCCATGAAATGGAAAGATGAACTTTTCTACAACCGAGAAATGATTTGACAAAAAGTGTCCACAAAAAAAAACTATGTTTTTTTGTCCTTTGTCCTCTTCTCATCAGTGGAAACATGTCAGAGTGTAATGAAAGAGTGAACCACAGTGAGCCGGCGTGTGTGTGTGTGTGTGTGTGTGTGTGTGTGTGTGTGTGTGTGTGTGTGTGTGTGTGTGTGTGTGTGTGTGTGTGTGTGTGTGTGTGTGTCTAACCTGTCCAGGTAGTTGACTATGTTTGGGTTTTTATTTTCCCTCATCACCAGAATCTCATTGATGATCAGTTCTTTCTTCGGCTGCTGCTGCAGGTTCATCTGTTTAATGGCAACCTGAGAGAAAAGAGAAATATTAAATATCTGACATTTCTTCAATTCATCCAAATGAATCACACAGAAGTGAAAATGAACAGAGCAGAAAGGTTCGAGAAGATGGAGAGGAGTACAATACAATAAAAGTCAGACTGACGGGTTTATGAAAGAAAAAGATAATGTGACTGCAGGGAACAAAAGACGAAATGATGACAAGGAAACTGGTGAGAAACTAAAGACAGGCAGACAGACAGGCAGAAAAGGTGGCGAGGAAGGAGAAATATCTAAATCCAAAGGCAGTAAAAGGTTGTTAAGCAGTGCAGCCTGACAGACATTAAAAAATGAGCACACAGCCTAATCCCCAGAGAGTGAAACTGAGGAGGATTATCATGACAGATGAGCTGAGCGCCTTTGAAATTAACCTGAAAGTCACAGCTATTGAAGCCAGACTTAAATCCGGTACCTGCCACAATGTTCTCACTGTGGAAACTCCAGCTGAACGTGTCTCTTTGCTTCTCTTCGCCGCTTAATTTTACCTGATTACAGGCCGACACACAGGATGAACGCAGGTTACCTTCCTCCCTAACCCCACTTAACTTTAAAGTCAGTTGGAACTTTATTTCTCCCTAAATTTGCAGTTTAAAGCTCTTTGTCCTTCTTAGTCTGAAACATTAACTGAGTCATCTTCATCATCCAACTGAACTTTATTTCCTCCCCTTTGACTCCAGGATGTTTAAGTCGATTCTTCTCTAATCATTCAAAGTGTCTCTCTGCTTTAATCTTTAATCAATGTTCTTTGAATTTGAGTATTTTATATTTTTGTATTCTTTCACCTATTTATGTTTGTATGGACGCCCACCTGTGGTCAGAAAAATGTCAGTAAGTGGATGTTATGTTGGATGGAGTTTGACAGATGTTTTTCATGAGAGGATCAGTGATCTTCTGACTTTCCATCTACCTCGTGGTGGTTTGAGTGAAATATCTCAACAAGTACTGGATGGACTGTGAAATTTGGCTCACATATTCATGTCTCCTCGGGGTGAATTGTAATAACTCTGGTGATCTCCTGACTTTACACCAAGCTCCATCACCAGGTCAGAATTTTAATTAAAACCTGAAAAACCTGTGACATTCCCATCAGTGTGCAGCCTCACAGAGCTGCCAGCATGGCCGCACATTCCTCGTCCTGTTAGAAACATTATCCTCCGGTTTTTATCATGGCTTTTTAAAACTGCAGAATATTTTCTGTCCCTGACTGAACGTTTTTAACAATGACGGAAAAATCTGAAGGCAAGTTTGACAGATAAACAAAAACACTGAGGGCGTTAATCTATGTCATCACTGTCAATAATCACTTGCAGACCACGCTGTCCAGTTGATGCACATTATTATATAATGTGTAATATTATTATTATATATGACTTTGTTGTCCAGCTTACATTAGCCATAACATTGGTTGGATATCGCTACATAGCTGAGTTGTTGTCACGGCAGATGAGTGAAGCTGAGTAAGTGTGGCTGATAAACGAGGTGACAAAAGGGACTGATGAGGTGGAGGATGAAGGACAAGAAAGGTTTATCAGCCAGCAGCAGCTGATGTTACGGAGGAAACAAGTGTCGGCAAGTTTAATGTGATCAAATTAAAATTAAAAAGACGAGTAAAAATAGATTATGACGCATCTTTATGATCCGGCCTGTCAAAGTGATAAAAACAAGAACAACCTCCGCTTCACACTGCTGGTATTCCTTTTGTAACCAAGAGGCGTGCAAAGCTGTTAACTGGAGGAGGAACAGAGGAACACAAACACGGAGGCGGCTGAAGGAAACCTACCTCCTGTCCTGTAGCGATGTCTATGGCTGTGTACACAGTCCCAGAAGCTCTGGAAACAGACAGCACAGAGCTCCGGTTACATGTCATGCCGTGTTGTTGCAGGTGTGAATAAAAAGCATTATGTAGTGTGATGCTAGTGTGTGAACCGATCATTTCTTACCCCTGTCCGATCTTCTCAAAGCGAGTGTATTTCTTCTTGGGGTCTCCAACACTTACAATCGTCCCTGAGTTAACGAGAGAGAGAAAAGGAAGAAAAGACTAATTTATTGACTGAAACGTTTATGAATCTCAAACATAAAGAAAATCCGGCCCGATAATCCACAGCTGGATGATTTTTTATGTTGACTTTACAAAACCACTCAATTTGAATGGAAAGAACAGTCGGGTGTCTTTCTATCCATCCAAATTCTGCTCTATGTTCATCACACTCAGGTCAATGCAGCATGCTGACTGAGAGAAAGAGCTGAGAGAAAAGACAATGGAGAGAATGAGCGAGGGATGAGAGAGAAAAACTGACCAAAGGTCAGAAAAAGAAATCAATGAAGAAATTCATGAAAATGTTTAAAAACAGTAAATCCAGGAAGGAAAAAGGTGAAGAGGGAGAAAGAAAAGCAAAACTGAGAGACAGCTTTGACAAAAAAAGGAAAAGAATGAGAAAGGAATCAAGAAAAAAGAAAGAAGGAAAAGGAAATCAATAAAGAAAGAAGGAAAGGAAGAATGAAGTGAGGAAGGAAAGAAGGAAAGGATAAAGAGAGAGAGGAGAGCTGGAGCAGTTCAGTCTGCAGTAATCAGAGTCCACAGTAGGAAAGTGATTAGAGGACAAAACTTGGAGTCACTCTGTAACCGCAGGAGACTGGATGATGGAAAGAGAGAGGACGACCAATCAGACGTGAGGATTGGACAGTGGGGCAGGGACAGTGGATATCAGGTCTGTCAATCAGAGAGTCAGACAGACAGACAGACAGGCAGTATCCTGGTCTTACCAGCAGTGGGAGATCTGAGCACATCTGGACAGGCGTGGGGCATGATTTAAAAAATATACAGGCTTTAAGTGACGAGGTACAAATACACAACAACACATTTCAACACGGGAAGAAGGTTTTTAAATATATCTTTTAATTCACAAGGGTTGGGCCGCCATTTTAAATAATAAATAACCCTTTAATTATTATATTATCGGGGATTGTCATTTGTTTTGCGTTTTAAGAACAGGATCTGGCAAAACTATTTCATTAACACAAAATGATGTTTCTTCTTAAATAATTAATTTCATAGTTTTAGCCTTTTGGTCACTGTCACTAATCTGCTCACGACTCATATTAAACCTGTGATGAGAACAAGAACAGAGAGAAGAAGAAAGAAAGAGGATGGAAAGTGTGTGATATGTGTGTGTCATCATGAATAATTGGGGATTGTACTAAAAAATACAAACTTTCATTGTAGAAGCTGACTTATTGTGACTTATTGTTCATGGTTTAAAACTATACACATTCTGCATTATCTTATGCATCATTATGAAACTGTAAAATATTTAAGATTTGATCATGAAAGCTGTATAATAATGAGAGATAAAGTATCCTCAGACACACGGCATAAAATGCCAACAAACTTTAGGACATGATGTAAAAATTATGGTTGTCATAATAAAATCTTCTGTACAATAAGAGGCTGTATCTCTGGCTGTATCTCAGAGGACACTTTTAAAAATATATAATTTCATTATGAGTCACACTGGACGACTAAAAGACTTAATCTAGTTCTTTAGTGTTCGTGTTTCCCATCTGCTGCCTGCTGTGTATTCTGGATCACGTCTGTCCAGCTTCATACAGATAAATGTTTTCTTCTTCGTGTCATCATCTCGAAGCATTAAATCAAGGCAAAGGGAGTGAAATATGAGCGAAGCTTCTGGCTGACTTGTAAATGCACATATTTGGCTCATGTTAGTGGATGCGAGCTCTCCAGAGAGGTCTGAGCACCAAACCACTGAGGATAATTCAAATTCTTTTATATCTGTGGTTCATTTCTGAGGAAACGTCCCCTATTAGCATCTGTTAGCTGTGGTGGCATAAGTCCACACTCGACAGCACAGCCAGGCCGCCATGTTGGAAACGTGACAATAAAAACAGACTGAACATTCAGTTAACTGCAGTTTAACACTGTGAGACACTGCACGCTTTGTTAGAGGAGATAATGTTATGTAACATCTTTCTCAGCGCCTCACGAACTTTGGCAAACAAACCATAAAAACATTATTTTCATCACGATATGGAGGCCTAAAGAAAAAAGCAGCATGTAGGCAGATCGTGTAAGGAACAAAGTCACATGAGGAAATGTTCACACATTACACTACCTGGTGATGGTGAACCTGAGTTGAGCCTAAAATAAATTCAATCCTGTGTGTGTGTGTGTGTGTGTGTGCGCGCATATAAATGTGATGTCAAAACTAAGAGTGTTAACGAGGCTAAAATTAGCACACAGAGACTCTGTCCTGCCTGAACTACAGCAGGTACAAACAACATCAGGCGATTTACTTTACATAATGTGATAACAATGGCTATTCACAGAGACAACAATTATGAATCACAGGACGCGGTGTGTCGATTAGCTCAGTTGGTACAACTCCTTCCCGTGGCAGTCCAGGATTCTTCGATCATGACTCTGGTAGATTCATAACTGGTCACACGAGTTTCTTCGACTTTGATTGATTTCAGTCTCACAGACACTTTGACCTTTAACCAGGAGGAGCCGCTGCTACTCTTCAGCTTTCTTTCCACAGAACTTCACAAATATTATTTCTAGAAATAAAATCTGAGCTTCGGTTTCCTGAAGAAACGAGTTTCACAGCTTCTCACTGAATCGTTCTCAGAAGCTAAAAGGTAACTGATGCTACCTGACAGACGACGTGAGACTAAAGCTGCAGATCATCATCACCACGTTCTGTCTGCATCCTTTAAATCAATCAGCAGGATTAAAACCAAGAGTGTGAACTTGTCTCATTGTTGACTGCACACTGGTCCATTTGATGCATCATTACATACACTAAGTACACTAAGTGGCCAAAAGTATGTGGACACCCAAACATTCCACCAGGATGTGACTGTTGAACATTTCTCTGGTTTCAGGTTTTCCACAAGATGTTTTAACCTGGATACAGAGATTTTCTCCACACATCATTTGAGAACCGATGATCATCATTCTGTCGAGTTTTAAACGTGCTGTTTGTATCATTTTGTGTGCTTGTGTGTGGATTGGAGATGAGTCTTACGTAGTTTCTCCAGGATCTCCTCGTCCGACATCTTCTTCTTCCTGGCTTTATCCTGGGGGCGGGGCACAGAGGGCCCGGGGGCGGGGCTTGCACTGGGAGGGCTGCTGGGAGCTCCTTCTGCAGGAGGTGCAGGGGTAACAGCGGCGGCAGCAGCCGTCGGCATGGTGATGGGCGAGGTCGCAGCATCTTTGGTCGGAGGAGGAGGAGGGAGGGGCTCAATCACTGAGCGGGTGTATATCTGAATGAAGGTAAAATGTATTGATGAAACAGATTTAAACAATCAAACAGAAGATTTCTGACAATCACGGTCTACAGTCTTAAATATTGTATTTTCTTATCTTAAAATATAATTCATACATTGAACAGTTTGTGTTATCTAATCATCATCATTATCAAATCAAAGTGTGTGTCAGAGCTGCGAGACGTTCGAGTGCTGCTCCGCTTTTAGACCGCCGGGATGAAAAGACGAACATCAACACAGAGACCAGCATGTGTATGTGTGTGTGTGTGTGTTTGTGTGTGTTGGTGGGAACTCCAGTCAGGTGGACTAGACTCGTCACTATGGAAACAGCGGTGGCGCCATGGTAGCAGCCTCTCAACCGCCAACCTGTCTGACAGAGGAGCAACAATGTGTGTATGTGTGTGTGTGTTTGAGAGAGGAAAGGACATAAAAAAGGAATTTGTGAAGCTGTTTGCTGTTTGCTGTGTGTGTGTGTGTGTGTGTGTGTGTGTGTGTGTGAGAGAGAAAAGGATAAAGGACATAAGGACAAGATGATCAGAATGTATGACAATGTGGTAAAATAGTTAATTAGCAGTATCAGTTAAATGACAACACGACCAAAACGTTGAATGAACGCATCTCAAACTGTTTTGTAACCTTCATGACGGGACGATTCACTGCACGACCGCTGAGACAGACTGAATGTGTTTCAGCTTCGAGTACGAAATGTCAACTGAGTGTAATTTACTAACTGAAGTTTGCTGTGGATGGAGAGGGTGAGGCCTCTTATCAGATAAGTAACATTGTGTGTGTGTGTGTGTGTGTGTGTGTGTGTGTGTGTGTGTGTGTGTGTGTGTGTGTGTGTGTGTGTGTGTGTGTGTGTTCAAGACTTGACCTAGCAGAGAACAGAAAGCTCCTTTGAAAAAACAGTTTCTAAATAAAAAGAAATCTCTGCTTCTCTTGTGACTGCCACACACACGCACGCGCGCACACACACACACACACACACACACACACACACACACACACACACACACACACACATACACACACACACACGTCCCTGCGGTCTTATTAGAGAGTTGAAGTGAAGCAGGACAAAAGGTCCATTTAAAGATTAATGGGTAGGAGAAATCTAATGAATGAGAGCTACCTGGACAGTAAATGACTCATCTGGGATTGTTTAGTACAGAGAGGGACAGAGCTGATGTATGGAGCACCATTCTGTGTGTGTGTGTGTGTGTGTGTGTGTGCCTGAGGGATGAACACATTGCTGCTTCAGTCACTGTTTCACTCATATCTATCTTTCTATATATACAAAGCATTTGTTTGTTTGTCGAGGTGAAGTCATGATGCCGGTTCAAAAGTTCAGCATGTGTGAACTTTCCAGCCATTAAAACGGAGAGATTTGGAGTGAACTGAAGTTGACGTCTGACAGGGACTAAAATATCATCCCAGTGCTCCAACATTTCCTGTCTTCTCTCCTCTGTGAGCTGTCAGATGAAGCGATAACTGGAACTGAGCACAGGAGCTGCTGCTGCTGCTGGAGTAGACCAGCTCATGTTTGGTGCCTTTGCTTTTAATGTTTAGCTCTGGTTTGTTTTTAAGGCACTATTTCATATTGTTTTGCTGATTTGATGTTTTTTTCATGTAAAGTCTCTTTGAGTAGCAGAAAAGCACTTTTAAATAAAATGTATCATTATTATTAATAATATCAGTGTTCATTAAAATGTAACTTTTTCTTCTTCAGCCGTCACATGGTGTGCTGAGCTGATTACACTCAGTAATAGTAAAAGCAACATTAGAGATACACTTTAAATCACAAAGTCTCTGCAGACTGGACTTAAATTACAGGAAGACCAGAGGTGAATGTGGCTGTTAGCATTAATGAGGTCAGGAGCTAAAAATCACAGACATTTAAGCTCCAGACGGGATTTAAATCACTGACTAATGGAGGTAATGTTGAGCTCACCCGTCCTGCCATCCTTTCTTTCTTCTCTTCATTTTACTTATTTTATTTTTAACCTTCTTTCATTCTTCCATCAGTTTTAGCATTACTGATTCACACCTGTCCCTCATGTGCACTACGCTTCAACGTTCAACTTCAGCTCCTTTAAATGATATAATCTCAACTTTAACTCGTACAGACAATCATCTGTAAAACTTTAATTCTGCAACTACAATTCTTACATAAATATATATATAATATGTCTGTACCTCAAGTTGTAGTGCAGGTGTGTGTGGTGTGTACAGTAGCAGTGAGGACAGGTCTGAAGGTTAAGATTTAAGGTTCAGGTGAGGTTAAAGAGGGTCAGACTACATCAGGGATTGGGTTTAGTTGTAGATGGTCCTCACAGGTATAGAAAGAGTGTGTGTGCATCCTTACTGATTTGGTGTGTTCGGGTCTGGGGGCAATCACCGGCGGGGGCTCGGCCTCGTCTTCATCCTCGTCCTCGGATACGGTTGCTATGGCGGGCGTCTCCGACACGGCCTTTGAGCTCTGCGTGATGTCACAGGGAAAAAGAGGGCGGTGCCTCAGTGACATCATCGTCACGTGAGCCAACAGCGATACAAGACCCATCATCGCTTCCTAATGTTACTTCCTCTGCTGCTTCATCATCTCACGGTGCAGAGAAGTCCTCCAACCCGACTTCAGCTCTTCTTCTCTGCTCGTCTTTTCTCTGAGTTTAACCTTCTTTCCTTGCTGCTTCTCCCTCTGCCTTTCCACCCTGTTTTTCTCTCCCTTCTCTCGCCCTCCTCTCGTCATCACTGTTGATGTCTGAGAGCTCTGGTCATGTCTGCCTTCTGATGCCACTAGTCACACATCCTCCTCTCCATCCCTCTCTTCTTCTCTCCTCTATCTCTCTCCGATAGTCTGACGCTCGGCTGGTGGCCAAGCTGCAGAGACAGGGAAATGGTGAAAGGAGGAAAAGATGCTGATTCACAATGCAGACAGAGAGAGAGAGAGAGAGAGAGAGAGAGAGAGAGTGAGAGAGAGAGGAAGAGGAGTGGCATCATCATCATCACTTCCTCCTCTCTTCTTTTCTTTAGTCTCACCTTCAGAGTTCGTTTAAAGGCACCTTTAATAACATTTACACTCCGGCAAGAAAAAAAAAAGCTTCTTCATGTATTTCAATGAGAGTTTAAAGCTGAATTAAAATGCATTTGCAGAATACCTGTCTCCATTCAAACTAAACAGCACAGATACAGAAGATTTTCCTGCACCTCAACCTCCTGCACAATGTCTTTAACCTCATCCACCTTTTTTTGTTCTCCTCTCACCGTCTTGCTTCGCGGCTCTGCACCTCCTCCCGTGCTCTCCGGTCTGTCATGTCAAACGGTAGATTAAACCTCGTCTCCTCCACTCCTTCTTTTAATCTCCTCATCGCCTCCCTCCCTCCTCTTTTAATCCTTTCGTTCCTGACAGACTAGAGACAGATTCCACTTCCCTTCAAGTTTCCTCTCAAATTCCCCATCAACTTTGTTTGCCCTCAAATTTACCTTTAGGCCTTTTATAAAAGAAATCAAACCTGCCACGTCTTGATGAACTTGCTGCATCAGCAACGACACCACAGTTCATTTAGTTAAAATCAGCCTGAAACCTGATGATGCATTTGATAATAATGTAACAACAGAAAGTAAAAAAGAAAGCGGTTATAGAAGTTTATGAACATATAACTGAAAAATGTATGTCCTGAGTTCTTAAAGGGAAAATTCAGCTTGTTCAAGGTGGACGGTTAGTAAATGTACTGAACTGAAGCCATAAATTCCTCATTTGTGTGCTATATTGACCGAGAAATAGCTGCACAATCTGTTCTTCTTCTTCCAGCAGCAGTGCTGTCATTTTACACGTTCAGTGATGTAGTGGTGTGAAGATGAGAGGGAAGAACTACAGGCGGCTTCAGGTAACGATACATATGTGTGAGAAAGAAACGATCAAACTGCAGGAATTCATTTGCTTGTAAATGATGCATAACTTTGATTAACACCAAGTGATCAGTCTCAGTGAGAGATGATGTGACTGGCACTGAAACTGTGTGTTGGCAGAAGAGGTCTTACCGTTGTGGTGGAAGAGCTGTAGGCGTCTGTGTTTTTATCTGCAGAGATAAAAACAATGACAGTTAAAGAACAGGAGGAAGATGTGTGTGTATACGTGTGTGTGTGTGTGTGTGTGTGTGTGTGTGTGTGTGTGTGTGTGTGTACCTGTAAAGCTCATGTATTTCTGGCTGTTGGCCGTTTCTTTTGAGTCGTAGAACTTTAAGACGTCGAGAACAGCCTGGGGATTCTTCTTCTGCTCCAGTTTGGTGATGTTGGACGTCTGCAGGAGCCGGGCCCACTGCTCGGGCATGCCCTACACACACACACACACACACACATTTGACACATATGACTTATTTTTATATTCCATGCATAACGTGTATTTTTTTAACTTATTTATGAGCCATGTCAAATTTCATATTCCCTCGCTTTATAGTGAAAAATACAACGCAACACAAGATCAAGACCCTGTAGTAAGGACTCACACACACACAGAGTCACACACACTCAGGCTTCCTACAGTGTCCTAACGAGGCAGTCTTGTCATATTTGTACTTCAGTCACATAACTGGGTCACATCTCCTTGTTTTCCAGCTCTCTTTCTACTCGTCTGTCTGGGTCAGTCCATCACACACTCTCCTCCATTCAGGTCTCATCTTTCCTTCATGTTCAACCATCATTTCATCCATACGTCCAGTGTGTCTGCACGCCGCTCTGCTGTGGTCTACTCACTGAATTATATGTAGGTTATGTTGCATATATGTTATGTGCATATAGATGTGTGTATATGTCCCAGATTATAGAAGAGGACGGAGTAGCTCTGAGCACACACACACACACATACACACACACACACACACACAGTATAACTCCCAACTGAAAGAGCTTGGTCAGGCGGATCAAGTGAGTCAGCTAAACAAGGCGTCTTTGTCTAATGTCATTATTTAAAAATGTTCATTTGCCAAGTGTGTGTGTGTGTGTGTGTGTGTGTGTGTGTGTGTACATCAAACACACACACGGGCATGCAACAATGAACCCAAGTCCTTTGGTAAGCAATTAAAAAGTGATGTAAACACACCAGGCGAACAAATACAAACCACAGACGCACACAGCGGTTGAGTTCTGTAAATTTAGTAAGTGTTACTACACACAGGGGGACAAACACACAACAGCACACACACTTACAGTAAACTCCCCAGTAACAGCATCAAAGCCGACATGGATGGTGTGTTCAAAATCAGATGGCAGAGAAATCTCTGGACGCTCCTTCTTCTTATAGGCTGAAAGAAAAAAGAAACATGATGTGATGTTTACAGATCAGGATAATCTCATTTTCAGGTTTAAGGATTGTTGAGTTTCCTTCAGAGTAAAAGGTGTAAAAGTCCACAGAAGAGGAGCAGAGATGCTTTTTGTATCCATTTAATAAATAAACTGTGACAGAAAATCCTAAATGCAACATCTCAAAGAGATTATTGAAAATCCTGGAAATGCTAAAAAAGAAAACGAGGAAATTCAGAGGCAGACAGAGAGGGAAAGCCTGAAGAATACTCAAGAGAGGAAATTAAGAAACAGAGGGGACAAAGAGGAAGAAGAAGATGGAAACAAAAATACACAAAGAGTCAGGAAGGGGAACGAAAGATAACAAAGGAGACACCATATGTTGGGAACGATGCAAGCTGATCCTGTGGGAAATCATAACTCCACCGAGAATCATGCATAGCAGAGCCCCCAGGGATGACTAACAATGATGACTAGCAGCCTCCCACAAAGCATCATGGGTAATGTGTAATCCCAGTGTGGAAGCGTCCGGCGAGTTCTGTCGACAATAACGGGCGAGTTTCTGTTCCTCAAGAAACGTACGGGAGCTTAGTTAGGTCACAGAGCAGCAGCTGATCAGCATCATGCACCCCCTGAAGTATGTACATACAGTACAGACATACAAACATTAACATACTGACTGTGCGCGACATGTAAAACTGATACAGTACTACTTCTTTGATCTGCACAGTGTGAGTTTCACACAGTAGTAGTTTGTTTAAAAGATAAAATGATTTAATTTAAGATTGTACAAAGTTTGCACTGCAAAGCGAGATTCACCAAATTTACACTAAATATTGATCCAAACTGAGATCAATGAGTAAACACCAGCTGCTGTATCATACATGTTTTGACATGCTAAGAATATCCATACAGCTCCTTTCCATGATAGCAATATTTGGTAACGCTGCATCTCAACCAAAGCAGCATGACAGCCTTCTGGACTCCTCATACAGACTTAAACTACTGTTTAAATAGAAAGAAGGATTTCAGAATATGGAGGTCTAATGAAGGCTGCAGGGTACTTGTACCTTTTTAACATCAAATTCAATGACTTCTCAAGAACTTTCAAGGCACAATTCCCTCATATTCGATGCCCCATGGGAACCATGTCTAGCATCATTTCGAAACATGTCAGGGAGTGAGGAAGAGTGAGGAGCTGCCAGATGAAGAGCCGCAAACCTCAGACTGTCGTGTTTAACGTGGGTCGCTCACATCTGGTCGATTATTAATCTGATTAATAAAATCAGTCTTGGATCGATACCAACCCAGCAAAAAGAACAGGTGCATCATTAACAGGTGTTTACCTGTCAGTGTCAGTACAGGTGCAGTGTATCAGTGAACAGAGTCACTGTATGGATGAAGAATCAAATTATTTGTGGGTTACGAGGAGATAATTGAGTGCATCTGCTCTCAGTACTGACACAAAAAGGCCAAACTCATCTGTCTCCATGAGCAGAGTAACACTGTAAACATGATGACATTGTTTTTTATAGAATATCCACTGCTGAACACTACACGCTTTATTCAGTGGTTTTTCTACTCGATTGTTGAAGACTGCAGCCTGCACACTTTGTTTCTGTAGCTGTCTGTTCAGCAGAAATACTTTCATGTTTCCCCAATTAATAACTATAATTCAGTTATATTTGTTTGTTCTATTGTCCTGAATTCTTTAAGCCACCAATCATCTCCATAACACTTGAAAAGTAGCAGAAAATAACACTCTAACCTACAATGATAACATTTATCTGTACCTCATTTTGCTGAGCAGACTGATCCTCATCTTTATAATGTGCTCATGCCCAATGAGCAGAGATATCCTCTGTACGGTGGCCAGTTCAGGACATCTCAGGCTCAGATTTTCAAACTCTGACTCAGCTGTCATCAGGCTATGCTGTACTCACGTTAACACATTAAATCTTCACCTGTCCGTGCTAAAGGGACTTCAAAGAAGAAAAAAAAAGAGGACTGGCTCAAATGACTCGCTGCAGCCTCAGCGTGTGATTTGGTCAGATCAAGCAGCTGCACCACCAAATAAGCTGAGTTAGCATGTAAACCTCTGAAAAAGAATAGATCCTCTGAGGGTGGACCACAGTGTCAGACTTTAAAAAGCAAGTGTGGCTTAAAACCAAAGCCAAGCAATGTCAGAGCCACATTAAACCAAGAGGTTAAAACCAGGTCACCATGTGTTAGTTTGTGTGCTTCTTAGGCGTCCTCCAGTTCAGGTTCTGGTATTAAATATCCTCACACATGTAAAAACATGAGCATTCCACAAAACGCAACTAAAAGACGTTTTTGATTTTCAAGGATATTTTGTGGCTGAATAACTTTTTATCTCTCAGAGCTGGATGACACACCAGAAATACTCAAAGAAGAGATACAACAGTCCCCACAGACGTCCTAAATTTTAATCTTCTACATGAATTACCAGGAGTCAGTAAATATGAAGTGACTTGTTTTCTCCTGTGTGTCATTAAAGGGTTAAAGTGCTTTGCTCAAGGGCAGCCCAGCGTCATACTTGACTTGTACTCACTCTTATCGCCTCCTCCTGTCAGGATGAATCGGATCGAGCGGTCTTTCTTCTTCTTGTCCTCCGGGTTTGGTGGGAGGGGCTTGGAGCCGTGGTTGAGGGGGACGGGGTCCTTGTTGCTGGAGCCAATCATGGTGCTGGTGTTCCTCATGGGTGGAGCTGGGGGCTTGTCCTCGACCTCCCCATTATCAGACATCTTCAGCTAGGCTGCAGCCGGCTGCTCCTGCACAAAAACACACCAATCACAAGAGGAGGCAGGGTGAGTGACAGGAAAATCAACCAATCACAGGCGAGCATTCAGAATTCATTCATTCGCTTATCCATGTTCTTACACTATAAGATATGAATAAATAAATAATGACGTTTATCTTTTATTTTATTTGACTGTTTTAAATCATTTTGATATTGTCTTGTGTTTCTTTTATATCTTGTTTTATGTAAAGCTAAAGTAAAGTGCTGCTTTTTATTTATTACTGTCTCTGCTCTCTTCATGCTGGGCTTCCTGTGATGCTTAACAACTGGGTAATTGGTTAAGAGGCTTTTCATGCCATCATATGAAAACAAACCCTTAATGTGGAACATAGATATTAAATATTGTTGACTGACCTTTCTTTGTTAATTCAGTCAGAAATATTAAGGAAACATGTTTTTAAGTTCAAGCTGCAAAAAGAAAGAAAAGACAAACGTTTCCATTTGCTCACTGAGCGGTCTATTTGATCTACAAATACTCTGCTGACTAAACCATGGTGTGCGTGTGTGTGTGTGTGTGTGTGTGTGTGTGTACTGACTCAGACCTAAATGCTTTGAGAAGGAAACGAGCAGCTTGTTTAAGTGCGACCAGGACTGAGTGTGAACACACAGCTGAGAGGCATTTGGTCGAGAGGACAAAGAATAAATCAACACACAGACAGAGTCTGAGGATGTTGATGACTCATCAATGATCCATTCATTCATGAAGAATCAGGAATATGTGAACTGACAACACACACACACAGTCCTGGCAGTATAAGGTCCCTGCAGGTGTTTTCAGCAGCTACAGGTTCATTAGAGAAACACTGAAATCAGCAGAGGAAGCTGCTCTGCACTCAGTGTGCTGCCACAGTATTATTCTCATCAGGACTGAATGTGTGTTCTCCACATCACCCCCCCTCTGAATGTCCTCCTGACTGTCCACACCAGACCTGAAACTGGTCCAACTACAACACTCTACACTCCTGTAGCCAGGTGTGCTTTGCATGCTGGGATACTGATGAATGGAGCCAATCACAAAGATCACTAAAACCTTATCTCTAACATTCACTGTGCTATCTTTTCACAGACGGGAGACAAAACTCCAGAGATGTGTGAACAGTTTACAGCATCACTTGTAAAACATCCCACTGAGCTGAGTTTTGATCAGCAGCTGCTGTGTTTGCAGGGGTGTGATGGCAGCACGCATGGGACGCTTTATTACCCGGCAGGACGGTAAAAACTTCAGAACACCAACAGAAAAAAATAAATTCCTCCACTGAAAGAATCTCACAGAATATCTTTCAATGAGCAAAGACAACATCAACAGTTTACTAATAGATTTATCTTCATGGTGAGCGTTGCATGATAAAATGTTCCAAAATAAGTTCTCTCGAAATCATGCCACTAAAAATGTGACAAATGGGGGAAAAACCTGGAATCTGAATCTAATGTTTTCTTTATTTGTTGTTTTTCCTTCTCTACTAAAGCCAACAGAATGAACTTCAGGTTATGAATGAGTGAACCTCTCCCTCATGGATCAAGTCCTGGATCATCAGGACCTCTGTTATTTCACCTCACACATCAAAATAAAGTTTTAAAAGTTGAGTGCAGTGATATAAAAGCCGCTGGCAGCGCTTACCTTAGCAGAGGCAGACAAAGATGGTGACAGAGTAAAAACAAGAGAAGAAGAAATCAGCCTGCATGTGGAGAAAATGCTGAACACACCGAGAGCGAGAGCCTCCGTCCACCTTTTGACCAATCCAGCCTCCCATAGGCAGTGATGTCACAACATGATGTCACAAGGTGAGTCACATGAGGAAGTGGGAAATGGGCAAACACTCAGACAGACACACACACACACACACACACACACACACAGAAACGTACATCTGAGTATGTTTACAGACACACACACACAAACAATCCCAGTCACAGAGAAGTGATGCCCCTTTGTTGTCTGTTGATCTAAAACACACACACACACACACACACGTCACACACAAACGTGTATTTAGTCACACACACACACACACAATCACAGCTTTAAACCACCTTTAGACCTCAGAATAGCCTCTTTAAAAATAACCTGGCAGCAACATTATAAATCTTTGTCAGTCTTTAACACACACACACACACACACACACACACACACACACACACACACACACACACACACACACACACACACACACACACAGTCTGTGTAGATGTGACTACAGAGGTCTCATATTTCAGACACTGCTGTCAGTTTCAGCAGTGCCCTGTTATCAAACAAACCCACACACTGTCTGCTACATCACTCACACACACACACACACACACACACACACACACACACACACACACACTGACCTTCTAAAAATGATCACTGGAGGATGACTAAAGTGAGTTTCAGAGCAGTCACAGGGTTTTCCCAAACACACACACACACACACACACACTCTTTAAATGCATGGCTCTGATCTCCTCCTGACCCCCGCAGATTTTTCTTCACGGATTCATCTCCTGTTCAGTTAATCTGAGAATAATCAGAGAAACATTAAGACCAGAACATCTAAACAAGAAAAAAGATGCAGACATATCGAGAAGCTGCAACCATGACAACAGAAACAGCAACCAACAGACAGTCGCAACACAAACAGTCTGTGTTTACTGTGTGTGCAGACACACACACACAGTACAACAGTATATACAGTGTAGTGTCTATGACACACTGACTGATGAGAAAATATCATAGTGTCAGAGACTTTATATGATATCTAGAATTACAACACACGCGCTCACACACAAACAAACACAAATACACACACAGAGGATGATTACAGTGTGTGAGCTGTCATGGCCGACCTCTTTGCTCCCTTCTTCCCTCCTCCCATCACACTCTGCTTCCTGCTGTTACCTCGCAGGATTATCCGTCTTCTCTCGTCCACCTCAAACTTTTTGGCCAGAACCAGCAACACAGAAGAACAAACTGAACATCTGACACATCAGGACCAGATCAAATATAAAACTGATGATGAATGTGAGTCTATCATACACTGTGTTTTCAAATGTCTGGCTCTGTAGCTGCTTCACTGTGTTCACCAGTCTCTAACTCTGTCCAATTAGATTAACTATAATGACCCAAATTTGACACACCTAAACACTGAAGACACTGGTCCAAAAAGTTAATGAGCTTAATCAATGGGATGTGACTCCTGACCAGGACTCAACAAGATCAGCTGATGTTTCATTAAAGATTTATCACTCTGTTGGAAACACACCATTTAAACGTGTCCCGGGTGATCGGATCAAAAATGTACAGCTGTGAAAACCCAGACACGTCGAACATGGGACCATTTTCTCTCAACAGTGTTTCCTGGGTCACACTGACGGACAGCTTAACTCACAGGAAACACTATCTGATTTCCATTTACTGTCATTTAAATCTTGTGTCAAGATAAGCCGCAGATGTTTGTGAACACACTGTTAATTTCAACCGATTTTACCACCACGTAGTGACCACAGTATCTCCAGAAATCGCAATTTTGAGAGATGTGAATGAGGAGAAACGTCACAAATGATCTTTGCTTGAGTGAAGAGACAGAGCGACAGCCAGGTTTAGTTTTGGCCCGTCATCAGGTTACTCACAGAATTACAGTTAATTAATAACAGCTGACGACCTTCCACCTGTCAGCCGTGATAAAGGAAAGCAGTATAAAAGTATAAAATCTGTGCATTCTTCCTAATGGCCAGCAGGGGGCAGCCCCATTGACTGTAATTAAAAAAAAAGTCATTTCATGAGCCTTGAAAAAGTGAGCCAACTTCTCACCTGATTTATTCGCTCAGTAAACAGTTTCTTCAAGTCTTCTTCTACACAGCACGATGTTCATTCAGTACATTATGGTTCCATTTAGAGGAAAATAGACCATGAAGCAGGCTGTGCTTTAGGGCGCGGCTACTTCATTCACGACATTCTCAGCGAGTCTGTCAAAACTGACCAGCAGTACGTCGCCCATCAGCTCTGCTCACTTTCACATTAAAGTAATTTGATCCATATTTACCATAAAAATATTGATTAGTGCAGCTTTAAAATGGAGAATCGCTCAGTTCGTGTTTTATTCTCTCAGGTCTTCATCACAACAAAACCTGATATCAAGTCTCTGGAAAAACACATTACTGCAGCTGGGATCACGACTCTGTCTGAGGAGAGGAGAAACACTGTGTGTGTGTGTCTGTGTGGGTGTGTGTGTCTGTGTGGGTGTGTGTGTGCTCTCCTAACGAGCCCATTAGTCACACAGTCATTTCAAAAGTCACAAAAAGCTGTCAGTCAATCACACACACACACACACACACACACACACACACACACACACCACACACACAGACACACAGACACACAGACACACACACACATGATGATCTGATCATTAATCAAAATCATCCATCTCTTTGTATTTCACTTGTAGAAGGCAACAAAACTGAATCAAACAGGCACTGAACACACACACACACACACACACACACACACACACACACACACACACACACACACACACACACACGCACACGCACACGCACACACACACACACACACACGCCCATGTACGTAGACTCACATTATGCACGCACACACACACCTCAGGAGAGAGAAGCAATGAACTGTCAGCACTTCCTGGAAACGCCATGTCAGCCTCTGCAGCTACATTTACTGGAAGAAGACTCTCACTCACACACACACACACACACACGCGCATGTCTTTACATTTTAAACAGTGTGGTCTTCACCTTCACCTCCAGCATCTCTTTATTCCTGCTGTCAAGGCAAAAAAATTACTAGTAAGAACATCTGAACTGCCAAAACACTTGTGTACTTTCACACAATACGCCATCGCCTGCAACTGCTCGACAATCTGATTTGTTAAGTTTCTGTGATGCGTCCTGAAGGATGTGTTTCCTATTTTTAGCAGCGACTAGCGGCTCCATAGCTCTGCACGCTCTGTCACACAGCACAACAGCAGCTCCATCCACCAGCCTCCAGCCAAACTTTGGCATGGAAGAGAAGTGTGCGGTTGTGTTCATGCTAACTGCTTAAAAGGTGGTGCAGCAATGGGAGTGGCCCATTTCAAAAGGGGATTCACTAATGAATTTATTTCTCCTCTGCTCGGTTTCAGCACCACAAGACATTTAATTTAATGTGAGACAGGCTGCTGTCACATTAGATATAAATGCAGACGTACATGTAGAAAACCATATTTATGCACATTTGCCTACATACCGCCTGTAGAGTTATGTTCCTGCTGTTAGATGATCACTTCTCTTAAATAAATTGTATAATAAAGTTTCATGAAACAACAAGAAAATGTGCCAAAGTGTCTCACTGTTTGTTTGTTTGGGTGCTATTCAATAAAACATTCTGCTGTGGGATGTTGGTAATCATCAGAGTACAGAGTTAGTTGCACACACACACACACACACACACACACACACACACTTCCCACTATATCTCTATCCTTGTTAAGCATTTAGCTGAGCTTGCAGACTAAGCAGGGGGGATCCACCCCAGTCGTAGCACAGACGAGTTCAGTGTCTCTGGGCATGACGAGGCCACAGAGCCCCTGCCTGCTCCTGGAGCTCCTGCTGTTACAACACACACACACACACACACACACACTATTAACAACCACTGTGTGTATGTGTGTGTGAAGCATGGCAGGAGATAAATAAGAGGCATAGAGAGGAAGAGACAAAGAGACAAAGACAGATGAATGAAGAGATGGAGACATTACTGTGGCCCGCTGGCCAAAAACACAACAAAGGAACAAAAGAGGAAGAAAAACGAGGAGAGGAGAGGACAGACAGACAGACAGACAGACAGACAGACAGACAGACAGACTCGTCTGTCAGCAGTCGACTCCAACATCACGTTGTCACGGTAACCAGACGAACCCCAAGGCCCAGACTTCAAATGTATATTTTTACATATTTTACACACCATACTACACACACACACACACACACACACACACACACACACACACACACACACACACACAGTATGTATGGATACATGTGCAAATCACAATGCACAACCTCATGTCTATTTTCAAGTACACACACACTCACGCACACACACACACACACACACACACACACACACACCATAATTTGGGTCTTTGAAGTTCAAACCTCGGGAGAGTCCCTGATTCGCTGTCATCCTGACTGTTCTCCTGTGCTCAAGACATTTTTCATCCTGATGAATATAAAACTGCACACACTTCCACACACACACACACACACACCATCCTGCTGCAACTTATACTCACTAGAGACCCTAATGTGGATTAATCCGCTGCTGAAAATAGTCCCCAACAAATGCACTATTTCCTCCTGTTTGAGTTATAAACAAACACACACACAAACAAACACACACACACACACACTGCCTGTTCATCAATTATCAATCACATCTGAGAGTGTGTTTTAAGGCTGTTCAGCACAAACCTAGAGTCTTTTGTCAGGCCACAATCAGTGTGTGTGTGTGTGTGTGTGTGTGTGTGGTAGAGAGGCAGATGGTAATTTTGAAGAGGAGGACGTGGCCGAACATAAAATAAAGGATAGATGAGAAGAAAGACGAGAAAATGAGAGAACAGGAGAGGGGGATGGTTGATTTCTCTTCTGCATGAACGAAGGACATGACAAGCCTAGTTGGGATTGGGGCGAGAGAGAGAGAGAGAGAGACAGAGACAGAGAGAGAGACAGAGAGAGAGAGACAGAGAGAGAGAGACAGAGAGAGAGAGAGAGAGAGAGAGAGAGAGAGAGAGAGAGAGAGAGACAGAGAGAGAGAGAGAGAGAGAGAGAGAGAGAGAGAGAGAGAGAGAGAGAGAGAGAGAGAGAGAGAGAGAGCAGAGAGAGAGACAGAGAGACAGAGACAGAGAGAGAGACAGAGAGAGAGAGAGAGAGAGAGAGAGAGAGGAAGTAAAGAGTACAGCAGAGAAAAGAAAAGAAAGAAAATGGGTGTGTGACCAAATAACAGACTGTACCTTAGCAGGGGGCATGTACAACACACACACACACACACACAGTAGATCAGTTGGAGGTGTTCAGTGCCTTGCCCGAGGGTACGTCAACTACAGAGTATAATCTGTTCAGATGTCAGAAATCCCTCTCATTTTACCCATAATCCTTTGTGTTTCAGGTCGTCTCAGATTGCGTCCCCACTCCAAACGAGAGGTTCTCCTGTTAGACAACTTTTCAGTGTGCAGGCGTCTCTGGGTCCATATTTTGTGTCAAACCATGTTTTTTTTTTTCAGTGTCTGCAGATGATAAATCATGTTCAGCTTCTAAATTATCAGGATTTACTGCCGCTTTCGACTTCACAGGGACGTAAAATCTGTTGACAAAACAAGACATTTAATGACATCACTTTGGGATTAACCACGCAGCAGGTCAGCATCTAGTCCCGACTCCTGCTAGACGCCCACAGCATGTGTCATCCACAGTCACAGCAGGTTGATGTGGTTTATATGTCGCTTTATGAGTGACATCATCATTCAGTTTAAAGTCTGATTGGACGATTTCGTCTGAGCCACATCCACAAAAAAATTCACTTCAGTTGAATTTCAGACCACCAGGATGTGGTTCAAGTTTCCGTGTGGTTTTTTGGAGCCGTCCAGATTCATGAAACCTGATTCCAATCCGAACACACAAAAAATCTGATTTAGGCCGAAAGTCTTAACAGAGCCAAATGTTCCAGAACCAGAGCTGGGCCGCGATCCAAAACCTTCGTTTCTCCTTTAATTTGTGTTCTGACAGAGTTCTCATATCAAAATACTGTTTTTGATGTCACAACATGACATCAACACATACCTGCACATTTTATGAAAAATTAACTGCAGTACATTAAAAATAATTCTTTTTCTTTTTGATTTAGAAAACTCATTAAAATCGAACTGATATCAAAATAATTCTGTCTGTGCTAATTGTGTGCTAACATGGCCAACCATCTCACACACACACACACACACACACACACACACACACACACACACACACACACACACAGGATATGATTAACTAGCTGTCGTTCTGTCTGTGTATGAGCAACACATTGATTATGCAGGTTATTGTAAGCAAAGCATCCCACACACACACACACGCACACACACACACACACACACACAACACACACACACACACACACACACACAGGGACATCCTGCTCCATACAACCATCTGTCCAGCCCCGCCTCAGCATATTGCCTTCAGGGGCCAAATGAGGCCACAATTTGTGTGTGTGTGTGTGTGTGTGTGTGTGTGTGTGTGTGTGTGTGTGTGTGTGTGTGTGTGTGTGTGTGTGTGTGTGTGTGTGTGGTGTGTGTGTGGTGTGTGTGTGTGCCAGGGGATGTGTGCTGGTTAAAAAAACATACATAATCAATTTGGCACACTACCCACTGAGATCATTTGGGCGGTCTCTGCTCACCGCTGTCCTTGGATCATTTACATTTCAGTCGTCCACTAAACGTCGTTGATTTGAGAAAAGTCGGATCTCACTTTGTTGGTGGAGTCACTTCAGTTTTAGCTCCGTCATCGCACACAGAGTAATGAGGGATAAAAACATGTCGGGATGTAAACTGAGAGAAAAACTACAAATCTAATTACGATGGAAACAGAGCAGAGCGACTCGTTTCTGGTTGCTGCTCCGATGCTCTCGGCTCTGAGGCTGATTTTGGTGAAGTGGTCTTTTAAAACAGACACTGGCACTCCTCCACTGCTCAGTGTGATTGAATTTAGTTGACAGCCAATCAGGACAGACGCTCCATCTTGCAATATGACTTTATGACTAAACTATGACCAGGATGTGTGGAAATGTTTTCTTATCACAGACATTGAACAAAGACACAAAAACGTAAGTCGCACAAGTCAAACATGGAGACGACAGGCTGCAGAGTGACTGAGGAGTGGATGATGTGTTACAGCTGAACTGAACAGCAGCAGCAAGCTCTTGTTTGTTTATTGTCCTACATAAATTATATTCATCTAACTGAGCTTCACTGTGGTCATCCACACCCACCTGCAGTTTTAAAGAACCACTAATCTCGTGTAC
Organism: Nibea albiflora; assembly: GCA_014281875.1. Lineage (NCBI taxonomy): Eukaryota > Metazoa > Chordata > Actinopteri > Sciaenidae > Nibea > Nibea albiflora. Next base: position 25,058,308 of record CM024794.1, read on the forward strand.
GTTGAGATAGTTTGCAGGATAAATGAAACATTTTGGCCTGCCGGTGGCACTAGAGGGAGAGGCAGTATATTATCAAAGTCTGTCAAGATTCATCCTCTGGGGACCACAAATGTCTGAACCAAATCTTATGGCAATAGTTGAGATCTTTCAGTCTGGACCAGTGTGGTGAACCATGGAGACGCCTGCTGCATGGCTTAAAACTGGATGTATGCTGAGCATCAGTGTAGCTGTCTCAGCATCTATGAAGTGTAATGTGAAGGACTAAAAGGAAAGAGAGGAAGGAGAAAGGAAACTTTGGAGGTCGTCTCTCTGCAGATATGACGTGTGATGAGATGAGCACAGGCTTCACTGGTCAACTGGACAAACTGGGTCCTGATTATGATCCCAACTGCACTTGCTGTCAAACTGAACCAGCGTCACTGCCAAAGTCATTTTACAACAGTTTATGTCCATTTGGGTCGACAGTGTGATACCGACATTTATGAGAGCATAAAAACGGAAACACACTCGTAAAAATTAGAATTCGGAACTTCATTCTCCAGTCCATTAAACTGAGATCCAGAGCCACTTCTTCTGGGCTCACTGCGTCACACCCGTCCTTATTTATTTATTATTACTGCATTCAGCTCCTCTAATTCAATACATCATAACTGGTGTCTGTTTCCTCTCCCCCGTCCTCTCGATCAGCTGAACCAGAAAGCATCTGAACTGACAGGCCTGCGAAACGAAACCCTCCCAGTTCATCTCACATCCAAACATCCAGGGTCTGATGCCATTTCTCTTGTTTAGGCGCCAATTTTAAGCTCAAGTGAATAAAGTCTTATTTAAAACAGCCAACAGCTCCGAGCGCATAGTTTTAAAGATGTGAACAACAAAAACTGAAGTGTGAACACACAGAGCTGGAAACAGGAAGAAAATAAACAGAGATGTGTCAGGGGGTCGACGAGCAGGCATCAACATTCAAAGATAGATGGGCTGAAATCAGATTCTAAAATGTGAAATGTTTGCTGCTTTTCTTGATCCAACATGAGAGTAAATTAAATATTTGGGGGATTTGGATTAATTTGGATTTTTTTGTGTGTTTTCCTCGTCTTTAATAGAGCAAAATAATAAATCAATAAGAAGATGAAATAATCAGATTTGTGTGTGTGTGTGTGCGTGTGTGTACACTGTCCTGATCATGATGGGTGTGATGTCACAACACACCAATAAAGAGCTAGCACACACACTCCAACAAACACACAGATCTACATAATCAATACTGACATAGACCACAAGGTCACGTTAACACCCCCGACTAAGAGGCCTGATGCTTCTGGTCTGTGGTGCCCATGACACACACACACACACACACACACACACACACGCACACACGCACACACGCACACAGACACACACGCACACACGCACACAGACACACACACACACACACACAGACACACACAGACACACACAGACAAATTGCCAATTTAGAATGACATTTATATTAAAGAATAGTTAGCCATGCAGTCTATCTGTTCACTGTGCAATGCTCTTCATAAATACACACTGTGTTTGGTTCATATCATATTTTTCAGGCGTGGCCTTGGTCTGCATCATCACCACATTCTCTACTGACGTCGACTGTCAGAATATTCTGTAACACTCAAACTCTAAACACTGCAGCAGAACATGAATGTAAACTGTGTGCAGTGTTTCCTCCTCCACGTGAACATGAAGCAGATGGGAGGAAGACAAACAGCATTACAGGAGTCCTTAATGATTTATCAACTAAGCCTCGCTGACTCTCTCTGTGTCTGAACTAATGGGAAGAGTCTGAATCAGCAGCTGTGATTGGTCAGTGTTGACTCATTGCCTGTGATTGACTGGCCCTCCAAAGTAGACCTGATTGGTTTTACAAGAAGCAGAAGAGCTGGAGGAGGTGGAAGTGCTGGAATATACAGAGAGAGACACACAGAGGGGTTAGGTGGTTAATGGGTCGAATGAAAACACTCAAACAAGTAACAAATACAGAAAGAGACAAACAGAAAAGGTAAAGAGTGTAAAGTAAAGGCTGTGCAGTCATTTAGGAGAGCAGCAGGCCGACAAAACACAGCAGAGTTCAGTAACACACAGCTTTAGGACCAACTTTAAGAAAGAGATACAGAAAGGCTAAACGAGAGAAAGAAGACAAAGACTGACAGACGAGAAGCTGAAGGAGAGAAGGTGAAGACGCCCCCAACACACACAGAGTGAAGCGCTCGATGCAATCCCAGAGTGCACTGCAGAACCTTAAGTGGAAAGTCCTCTATGTTAATAGGCTTAATGCAAACTTACACACACACACACACACACACACACACACACACACACACACACACACACACACACACACACACACACACACACACACACACACACACACACACACACACACACCAGCTCCTTACCGTAACCATCAACCTAAACTCGACAACACTACAACTTAAACTGTCCTCACAAAGGTTTGTGCACACACACACAAACATAATGTGAGCTATAAACATGATCACACACACAAACATAATGTGAGCTATAAACATGATCACACACACACACAAACATAATGTGAGCTATAAACATGATCACACACACACACACACACACACACACACACACACACACACACACACACACACACACACACACACACACACACACACACACACACACACACACACACACACACACACACACACACACACACTCTGCAGTGGAGATAAATCAGTCATGGCATCCAACAGATTGCTGCCCAGCAGAAGAAGGTTTATACAGTCTGTCTAATATAAAGCTGCAGGAGTGTGTGTGAACGTGTGTGTGTATCCCTGCTAACAAATGGACTGTGTCCCTCACAGTGGTCAGAAGTTTGTCAAGCTTCATTCATTCAGCCTTCATTCTGTTTCTTTTAAAGAAGTTCCATAACTGGCATGAGAGCTAATGAATATGTAGGAAGTGTAAAGGGTTAAAGATGAAAAAGACACTTTGCAACAAAAACAAAACTCTGGCAGCAGCTGAAGCCTCTGTCGCTTTGACTCTTTGTCTCTCCGTCGTCACTTCAGCCCTCGCTCCGTTTAATCTGTCTGGGAAGTTTTTTTGCTTACAGCTATTTATCATGTGAATGTGTGTGTGTGTGTGTGCAGGAAGGAAGACATAAAAATAAAAGATTTTTAAAAAGACTGACTGAAAAGATGAATAAAAAGATTAATCTCTCTGGTGATCCAACAATGAGCGAGCACCACGAGAAGAGCAAGACAAAAGAGGACAAAGGGCTAAGTGGACCAGCGGGAGCGAGAGACATAACAAAATAGGAGAGAGAGAGAGAGAGAGAGAGAGAGAGAGAGAGAGAGAGAGAGAGAGAGAGAGAGAGAGAGAGAGAGAGAGAGAGAGAGAGAGAGAGAGAGAGAGAGAGAGAGAGAGAGAGAGAGAGAGAGAGAGGAAAGGGGGCAAGTGGGAGGAAAATACAGAGCGAGGGATCAAAGAATAGAAAGAAAGCCGAGCAGCAACATGAGTCCAGAACTGAGATGGAGCTCTTTCACTTCGTTCTCTACATGAATCCATCAGAGGAAAGTTCAGCTACTACTTTACATCTTGTGAGTTATGATCATTAGCTGCTTTTATTTTATAAACCGACACTCAAAGACATCAAAGTCCAGGAAGCTGAACCGAAAGTCACAAAAGTCACGTCACTGCTGTCACTGTTTTGTTGCATAATATAATGTCTTAGTTTGTTTCTCTGTTGATGTTAAAGCTAAACAGAAGAGACACAGTAGGCTGGTTAAAAACTGAGTTCAGGTTCATCTGTGACTCTAAAGTTCCTCTAGGTGTGACTGTGTGCCCGCCTCACGACCGCTGACAGCTGAGATCGGCACCCAGCTCCCCCAGTGACCCTCCAAAGTTATAGCTAATAGATGGAGCAGTGCACAGTTGTGTGAAGGTCTTCTTCACAGCTCATGTTCAGCATTACAAATGAGATAAAGCTGAACTAGCTCCAGCCTCGCCTCCCCGCTCGTATTGCAGCTTTATGGTGCTTCTGCATCAACATGAAGAAATATTTGAGCAGGTTTACAGATTTTCCAGAAGATTTAATAAAGTTACAGTTAGAGTTGGCCTGCACATGGACGAATACTCACACACTGTGGTAATATTCCCAACACACGCACGCACGCAAGCACGCACGCACGCACGCACGCACGCACGCACGCACGCACGCACGCACGCACGCACGCACGCACGCACGCACGCACGCACGCACACACACACACACACACACACACACACACACACACACACACACACACACACAATGATGCAGTGCATAAAAAATGCATGGCAAACCCTCCGAGTGGCTGTTCTCATGAGCGCAGTAAACCCCCCCAACCCTCACACACACTCTCACAAACACAGGTGTGCCGGGGGGGTGGGGAGGTCTATCTCCATCCCTGATCTGCCAGCTGTCAGACTCCGCCCCTCCCCACCCCCATTACTATGGCAACCCCATAAATAATGGAGACTGCAATGCATGCTGGGAGCCATCAGGCCATTACAGTCAACTTACATAATGTGAAGCACAACAGCGTCCACCGATGTGCTGCTGTGTGTTTCCTCTGAAACGTCTTTAGTGAGACGAATGATGTCATGAACAGCGTGTCTGCGTGCTAACCGGCACCACAGCCGGTCACCGGGAAACTCACTGAGCAGCAGCTCCACGTTTCACAAACACGCCCAGTATCTCAGATTCAACAACAGATTCAGCAGTCAGTAATTAACTGGCCTGTGTTTTTCACTTCATCGTATCAAAGCTGGTGAAGAATTTAACAGTTAACAGTTACATGAAAATATACTGAGGGAGAAGGAACGCAGGGACCGCCTAAACACAACGCTTTGACAACATTCAGAGATGCATCAGGTCAGACATCTAAAACAGAACAGAAAATATCTGAACACTCATTTTTTCAGGGCAAAAGACATCACACAACAACAACAGCACTGGATGAAATGTTTCAAGATACTTCTGGCATCATAGGACAGCTTAAAAATCAACAAAACAAGCCAGGCAGAAGATCTAAACTGAGGAAACCTGAAAGTGACTTCAGTAAAACTGTGTGACCGTGTACTGTGTAGCTCAAAGCTGAACCAGAAAGTCCATCAACCGTGACGGATGGAGGCTTGGACACTAAAATAAAAGAATGAAAAGCCAAATAATCAGAATTAAGATGAATCACTGCATCACATAGAGAGGTTATCTAAACAACAGTACCACACTGTTTAATCAGTCACTGTGAAAACACTCTTCACTGCCAACGGGCCCCCGAACGAAGCACAACCCACAGATCAGCCTCAGGATTTCAGTTTGTGTAACACCAGTCAAGTTTACCTGTTAACGTCGTGTCTGGGTCGCTCCTCTCACAGAAAGCCAAAGAGGGGCAGCGTCAGCCTGCAGCCTGCACAGAAACAGAGACAGCTGCCGTTACACACTGAACCTCATCTCAGAGAGTGACATGGTGATGAACAACTCATCAACAGCAGCTAAAACCATTTCAATGTCTCCACCTGCTCATAAAAAACATCAATCTGTCATCAGGACACGGATCAGTGCTCAGCAGCACCTGGAATTTAAACATGAGGAGCGTTTCATTAACATATTTTCTTCCTGTTCTGTCAGACATCCGCAGCATTTAACAGATTTGATTTACAGGGAAACAAATGCTAGCAGGCCAGCAAAGAACAGGACTTCCTGGGTCGTTCGCATTTTATGACCCTTAATTAAAAAAAAAAATCACATTTTTATAGTCGTACAGTCAAAGAAAAGGGCACGACAGAAACAGCACGAGAGACAGAGAGGGAGAACACGACTGAACATGGCGAGGAATGATCGACAGCGTTAAGAAGAAGACGGCCATGTTTGTGAAACAATGCAGGAACGGATTACTCTGTTCTCATTACGACATCAGAGCAGCACCACTGCAATCTGATCAGCTGATCCTGAAAACACACAGACCACACACTCGAATCTATCTGCTCAAGAAATAACGTCTGTGAAAACAAGACATTAGACGATGGGCCGTGGGAAACAGTGATCAACATTTTGTTTGAGCGTGGATGGCAAACCTTTAGATCCCATTCATGAAAACATTAAAATATATCAGAGTCTTTTCCCGCCTTTCTTCAGAAGTGATCCACATGAAATCACACACACAAACAGCTCATATGAGAGGAGGAAGCCGTGTGTGTGTTCACGGCATGTCGGTGTCATCGGAGGCTGAGACGAGGCCGAACAGAGGGAGAAGGAGGTCAAACAGAAGGAGGGCAGGAGGTGAGAGTCAGCCCTGCAGCTGTCCACACACTCACACTTTACTGACAACACACACACACACAAACACACACACACAGTGTAATGCCAGCAGCCAGAAGGTTATTATATGCACATGTAGCTCTGTATTATGGCTTATTACCGTGTTGATATGTGTGTGTGTGTTGCTCTTTCACCTGTGTTTCATACATACACAGACTGTGACAGTTGGCACAGCGTTAGCCTTCACTAATCATACATCTACTTGCTAAGCTACATGTACAGGTGAGCTGCTTATACTGTGATGGACTGATTAAAGCTAATCACAGCAGTGAGCTCAGAGCTGCTGCATCCAGGTAAAGACAGAAGGTGCTGACTACAGTCTGACTACACACACTCATTAGTAACGTAATTATTAGAACAGACTGAGCTCCAAATTAGCTTCATCTGTTCGAGTCAAGGCTGAAGCATCAGCGACCACAACAGAAAGCATGTTGCCCTCTAAACTGGCTTTGTTTCTCCTCCGTCTGCCTGCCTTATCTTATCTGTGAGGTGAACGCACACACAGACAGACACACACACAATAACTCAGACTACTTGTGCGTGTAATGTACTTGGCAGAGAAATGTGAGAGTAATTGTGTTTCGTGGCTGAAAGCCTAATTATTCGTGCCGAGCACGCCGATATCTGATGAATGCTGACAAGCAGCTGGCAGAGACGTGAAAATATGTTGGATTCTAACACCTAAAACCTGAAACTAAATCCCAGAAGGTCTCGCAGCATCAGTAACCACGTGGATGCTAAGATCCTCGGCTGTCGTGGGCTCAGTTTTAAAACTACACCTGAGGCACCCAATGGACTTCTCACCTCAAGACATCTGAGTGGAAACGAGTTTGATGGGTTTGCTTTGGGCCAAAAACATAAATGTGTGAATTTGAATATTTCTGCATTCTGGGATCTAAATGAGTTCTGACTGGAAAGCTGAGACTGCATTTCATTGGAGTGAAAGCATTTTTGCTTTCTAACAATCGACCCCACAATAAAATGACCTGTGGTGACCTCCAGGATGATCACAGCTTCACTGTCCAACCACAAACTAGAGCCGGGTGACGAGAGGATGGATGGTGATAGGTGAAAAGACTGACACAGTGCTGACCTGCCTTCACCTCTTAAAGTTTCCCTGACCACACTACTGAATATTTTCTCAATGAGTCACTTAATAAAATGTCAGAAAACATTAAAATGTCCGTCACCGTTTCCGTGAGCCAACTTTAATGTTTGTCCAACAGAAGTTAAATCTATAATTAGCAAATTAACAGATTATGAATCAGCCTTTCAGCTGAACATCTGGGCTTTGGAAAATATACCAACACCTTGCTCTTTGGTGACACATCATGCTGTAGTAACCAGTCATATTTAGTATAAGAGAAGGACAGAGTGCATGTAGAGGGCAAGTTGATGCGCTCGACTGGCCATATTTAAAATTTGGAGAGAATGTGTGTTGGCGAGGGAGGAGGGTGTTTGTTCTTGTCTTTCTGTTAAAACGGAGGTGAGAACACAGCATGAAACGGCCCCCGGGGAGAGGACAAGATGGGAGAGATGACAGAGACGGATCTTGGCCTGAGAGCGATGAAAACAGGAAGGAGGCACAGAGAGAAAATATGAACCAACACAAACAACACAACGTGCATACTGTGAAAACAAGTCTGTTTAATAAACTGTTTAAAATCATGAAAGTTATTTCATTATATGAAACATGTTTTTGTTGTTATCTGTAACCATTCAATGTCCTCACCTCACCCCTCACCTCCATGCAACATCAGATCACCTCAACGTTTCTATCCAGGTGTCTTAATTGAATTTTCAATTAGAGTGAATGATGTCAGCCTCACCGACAGGAAGCTCACTGTATTTATACTCTATATGTTTATATGTATGCTGTGTATGTTCGCAGTGATCACTATCATTCTGACCTTGGATCAGTTTTAATCTGTCAGGGAGAAGTTGGAGCAGTAACTAGCTGACAGACTTGTGATGCAACCTGCTGCTGTGTGCACTGTTAAATCACATCACAGTTGTAATTATTATTGACTGACTCCTTAATTAAAACGACCTTGGTTTGTTAGGCTGCACTATAAACAGACGGATTTCTGCAGTAGCTGCTCAGCAGTTTGCTGAAGTATTAAACTGGACTGAAATCTCTGATTCCAACTTGAAATACTCTCATTTGGAAAGTTGGAGTTGTTTATGTTGATTTTATATATATTACCTCCTGTTCAGTCACACTTTCTGTAACCATGTAAATAAACTTTACAGTGACGATAAACAGATGATTTATTAAACTTTGTTGTTAAGACATTCCGAAAAGTTTCGTTCTGCTTCAAATATGAGAGGAAGAGACAGAATCTCACGACAAGAAGAGACGAAAGAAAAAAACAAAAGAGGGAAAGACGTAGATAAGAGAAAGAGAGAGATGTCCTGACAGTTGAGAGAGATGAAGGAGTATTTATAGATAACAGTATTATTGTTGCTTCGCTGGTTACATCAGATAGACTGCAGGAGTCAGGAGTGAACAAGGTGAAGAGGAGGACGAGGAGGTGGAAAGCAGCCATGAAGTCATGGAGGTCAGAGAGGAAGGAAAGACTGAAAAAGAAAAGAAAAAAAGACAAGGAGGAGGAGACGAAGAGTAACGAGGAGGAGAGGAAGATGAAGGTGGAGGATAGTAAGGAAAGAGAGAAGAGAGAGATGAAGAGGAGATAAAACAGAGAAATGAAGACAAGTTTCTGTCTGAATATTCAGACGTCGTGCCGTCACTCGTGGCTGCAGGATAAAAATGATATCATGATGTTGGCATCTGGAGATATCTCGTTAGGTCATTACTCTGCTGGAGCTCCACTCCTCCCAGCTGAGAGCACAAAGTGAATGTTTCAGGGCTCGAGTAACGGTCTCCAGGTTGCCACCGGCAACCAGTTTTTGGCCTTTAGTTGCCATCAGTGGCAACCACATGAAAATGTGCACCCCGAAATAAAAACATCTGTAATATCTGTGTCAGCTCTATTTAAATATGCCAGGAGCAGACAGAGCATCAGCATGAAACACATCAAGCTTCTTATGTTGTGTTTGGGTTTATGCTGAAAACACACACTCATGTGTTCAACTCCCAGCAGACCTCCACTGTCCAACACAAACAGTGTGTAATGATGTAATGCGCACACACACACACACATATAATCTCTCTATGAATGCAAGGCTGCAGGGTGTGAATACAATACTTCAGCACTGAAATATTCACACACACACACACACACACACACACACACTGAGTCATGAGACAACCTTCTTCTATAGACATACTTTCACTCTGTAATTTAAGATACATTTATCTACACACACACACACACACACACACACACGTGTGAGTTTTAGCTGTGCGTGTGTTTGGATATGTGTGTATGCGGCAGTGGGAGAGCATCGATTAAAAGTAAAGGAGAGTGTGTGTGTTAGAGGAAGGTGTGGCTGGTCCCAGTGAGTGGGTGGTTCCTCCACCATATGGTCACTGGACTCACACACACCACACACACACACACACACACACACACACACACACACACACACACACACACACACACACACACACACACACACACACACACACACACACACACACACACACAAGACGCTGGGATTTGTCCTCGACTATCTTTAGTATCAGCAGTTCTCAAAGATATTTTCATGTTCAAGTTTTGTGTGTGTGTGTGTGTGTGTGTGTGTGTGTGTGTGGCCGTTCTCCTTCAGGCTACGATGGAGAGGCTGAGCCTTTCGATGCACTAAGTCGTACACACTGGTCCATGATCAGTTTTGGATTCATCGGGTCATCCATTGATTTTCTAACAGGGTGTTTCCATCTGAAGAAGCTTTAGCTACAAATATGTCGTTGATCCAGAACCTCCCGTCAGCCAGCACTGCTGCTGTTCACTGTAATCTCATCACGCAGCTAAATGGAGCAGGTGGTGACTTAAAATAGAGAAAATCAGAGGAAGTCAGCGCTATGACACAATTAATATGGCAAGATTAGCTAACCGGTGTCATCATCATATTGGTCCAGGCTGAATAAACAAACACTGAGGCTGATGATGCCTCAGTGTCGTTTCCCTTCATTGATCCGTGTGCTGGTGAGGAGGTGTGGAGCTCAGATACCTGAAATCAGCTCCTCTCTCTGCAGCTGCCATGGACACACATGAACTCATCATGAACTCTGAATGCAGCAGCACACATTCACACTCAAAGATCAGCACTGTGCAGAGTCTGCAGGCTGCAGAGCGGCTCTTTATGTCCATGTGGAGAGTGTTTTAAAGGGTAAAGCACAAACCAAAGCAAGAGGACAAGATGAGCAAACCTGCAGTGCAACAGACAGAAAATGGATTAAATTACACTGATGTTATCCCTGAACGGAGCTCCCTCTGTAAACGCTTCTTCCTTTCCTTCTCCAATCAAACAGACTCCTAAACAAAACTGAAGCTAGTCGAGTAGAATAGTTCATAATTACACCAACAGTATCAGGACCATCTTCCTGATCCTGAAGCATATCATTAACAGCTTAGAGACGCGCCGTCGCCTTCTCTTTCATCTGCCTTCACATCAATGAAGTGGATAAAATACTTAAAGAAGAAAAAACGAGAAATCAATCCAGGATCACCGCTTCCATCTGGATTCAGCCTGTTCACAGAGAGGGTGCATGCAGATTTGTGCTGTCGGGGTTTGTCTAGACGCCGCGCTCAGCAGCTCCAGGAACCTTCCAGGCAGACAGACTATCCATTATTCAGCTACTGCTGCTCAACAGCCAATATTACTATTTCTGTTGGTACAGTGGGTGAGTGAGTGTCAGCACTGCAAAGACAGAAATCCATCTTAATGAATAATCCAGTTCATTACTGATATCTGCAGATAATCACTGAGGTGGTCTAGCTGAAGCCTCATCGTCCATCGTCCATCTCCTGGGGTTTTCTGAAGCGCTCCCTCTTCACCATAACACTCCAGGAAAATGCACGCAATGCTGCCAACACCAGATAAAGAATTAATTTGCTGTGTAATTCACTCTCTCACAGACAGTTAGATGAAAAGAATGACACCACTCTTCTACGAAGCTGTGCCCATTTCTATGTGGGGAGTCGAGACGTTTGCTCCCTTTGGACAAATAATTCTCAGCAAGAACGTAAATAAATCTATTCCACAAAATATCATTTAAAAGGAAGGAAGAGATTTTGATATTTTGACTTCAGGTATCAAAAGATGAATTCCCACAAGTAAAAACATAACAGTGGAAATGCAGTTGTTGATAACGAGTCATCTTTCTTCTACATTCTTACTAATGACTGAAGAATTAATAATATCTTTTTTTAATTACATCTGTGAATCAGATCTGACTCGTCACTTCTACGTGTGAAAATAGATCTTAAACTAAAATGTCAAATTTCATTTAGACGTTGTTTTCGCTCATAACTGTAACATAACATAAATATTTCCATCAGGAGTTGGTGGAGACGCAAAACAGAGCTAAAAGAGTTTGGCAGGTAAACCAAAACACGACAGATGAATGACAACGCTGCAGTGACCCGCGTGAATGTAAATGAGTGACCGTTTGTTGTTTGTAGCAGTAAAAGTGTTTAAATATGAGTTACTGCAGGTTTGAGGCAAAACAACTTCCTGATATGAATTTATACGTTTTTATAAAACCACTACAACATAAATACTGCTGAGGAAGTAACTGAGTTTCCCCTCTAGTTTTATGGTTGATGGTGTGTGTGTGTGTGTGTGTGTGTGTGTGTCAGTATTGTAGGTCAGCAGGTCTAATTCACTCAGAGCCCAAACAAACTGTCTCGGTGTTAAAAATAACTTCAATGACAGGTGAGACAGATCCCAAAGACTGGCCTACACACACACGCACGCACACACACACACACACACACACACACACACACACACACACACACACACACACACACACACACACACACACACACACACACACACACACACACACACACACAGTCCTCTTTCTCTTCAAGTAGCCATGCCCAAAGCCGCAGGAGCCAAATGGGTCATTAACTCCTCCCAGCCTTCCTCTCTCTCCGTCATACTGTCGAGGTGTCAAAGCGACAACTGGGTGGCCTCCTGCTTCATAAGGGGCCATAAAGCACTCCTTTAAGCCACACCCAGGTATCCATGGCAACTGCTGTGCCACCGCTGCCCTTTTTCTACACCAATACACGGTTCAACTATCTGGCAGTCAACCAAACCAGAAAGTCTGGAAACAGCTCTGACACAAGCAGGTAGTTATTTTAAGTTCAATTAACAAAGATTGCTTCTGTATCAGTGGAAGAAGCTGCACATTTCTTTCTTCAAACTACCTGTAACTTATTTAAAAATACATTTAGGTAATCCTTCTTCATTAATCATTTGTCCTATAGAAGAAGAAGTCAGTAAAAAAATATTCAGTGATGATATGTTATGATATGATAAGTTAAATAAAAATAATTCTGAAATAATAATAATGTCAGTTTGTTCCATAAAATGTCAGAAAATGGTGAAAATGTTGATCACTGTTTCCCAAAGTTCAACACGACGACCTCAAATGTCACAATCCAGAGAAGTCCAGTCTGAAAGCAGAAACATCTGGAATCAAAGAACTAATCGATGAATCGACTAACTGTTGCAGCTCCAGACCATTTAAACTCTCTTCAGGTGTTAAACTATTCCACTGGGACAAACAGCTCAGGAATGAATCCACCAACACTTTTAATCAGCTTCACCATGCAGCCTTTCTTAATCCAGGAAACCAGTCAGTCAGATAAAACTTTTATAACAAGGAGCAAAGTGCAACATCAGCCTAACACACTCTGAGAAAGGTTTTATTCTCTGACAGAAATACAGAGACAAAGAAATCAGTTTATCTACAGAGTGAAAAAAGGAGTTTAAAGGGTCAATCTGCAGTAATGAGAAGAGAGTTTACTCCTGATGCTGATAAAAATGCCAAATGAGAGTTAGAGCGCCCTGGTCTGCCTGTCTAATCGATAAAAAGCAGCAGATATACACGCTGTGTGACTCCCAACAGAATCTAACGGCACATAAACAGGAGTGAACTCTCCAGGATCAGGAGAAGTGCACTGATTTCTGCTGAGCCATCGTGGAAACAAGAGCCCCGGCGCATTTCAGATTATCCTGCACATATCACAGAAAACCTTTGAAAAGTTTACAGCAATGCACGATACAGCAGGTGACGTGAATCTGCAGGAATGAGGTCAGTGTAAAGTCACTACTGAGAGCTGCACACACGTCTTTACAGTGACATTAAAGGAGTGGTACACAGACTTATGAGATAAGAGAGGATTTAAGCCTCCTGACTACTCTAACTCTTGATTATTTGTCATCTTAAAACTTATTATAGCAGATTAAAGGCTCAAAAATAAACTTAAATCTGATTAATGTCAGATTTTATTGTTACAGTGAGGCAGAGGAGCAGTGTGTCTGTCTGTTCTCTGGACACCGCATTTACTTTCTGATGAATCATGTCAGAGGTATCTCCTCTGAGGTGGATCTCGGGGATGGAAAAAGTGGAACCAGCATTTCATTCATTCATTCATTCATTCATTCATTCATTCATTCATCCATCCACTCACTCACTCACTCACTCACTCACTCCATCATCTGATACTCGCCCTGCTGTGTTATCAGCTCGCCAGATAAAACTCCCATGTTATCACAGCCAGCTGGTAAACTGGGAGGAAACCGGTGTAATAAAAAAATAATCGCTCCATCCACCACCGGCTGTTATAACCACGTCGTGGCTGACTTCAAGTGCGCTGTGTGCGAGTTGACGGGCCTGTGGGGGTCCGGGGTGTTAATATATGGATGTAGATAAACAATGAGGGAATAATAGTGTGATCCCAACCTACAGTAACCATTAACCCTTTCCTATTCACACGCAAATGAGCCGCTAATTCACAGCGCACCATGCCCGGGCTGCGAATGGAGATGAATGTGAGCTGCAGGAATAAAGTCGAAAGCTTCACTCACCACTTGTCTGGTTGCAAATGTAAATTCCCACACTGCTGGGTGATAATTTCCGACACCGGGACACGCCGTCTCATGTATTCGGTGAACAGTGCTCTCCTCCGGGCTCCGCTCCGCTCTGTCGCCCTGCTGGTCGGTTTTTCACAGTAAACTTGCCGATCCCAGAGCTATTGTTAGCTAGACGCACAGAAGCCTGCTGCACCGAAACACCCGCCCACTTGCACGCCGCTCCGGGCACACCATTGGTTAATTTCAGGAACATCCCGCCGCTGATTGGCTGTTATGGATGTCGGCTCAAAGTCCGAGGCCCGTCAGGAGAAAGTGAGCGGTGGTGCGTTAAATTAGCTTTAAAAAAGTGCGACATTCCAACTTCCTGTAAGACCTGACTAAGGGCGGTGCATTCAGGTGTAAGTCTGCCAGGGAATCAATGACTAGAAAGAAGTAGGAATTTATAAATGATGTAATTCAACAACATCTGATACGTTTGTAAGATTAAGAAAAGGAATAACAACCAACCAATAATCAAAATAACAATGATTCATTCTTTATATATTGAACAGATTTTTCTACAAATATATAAAATATATTGTGTTTAGTTTATTTTGTTGTTAGATTTTATTTTGGTTTTGTTGTTTTCAGTATGTATTTGTTTGTTTTTTGTTATTTGTATGTTATCTAGCTTATTTCATTATGTAGGCTTTTTATATTCATCTATTTTAATAATATTTTGGAGACACAGCCTGTATGTGTGTAATTCCAGGGTGGTATGGAGGGAGGATATACTCATGTCATTTAACTCAAACATTCAGATTTCTTACTTTTCTGATAGTAAACATATACGTTAAAGAAATTATACAAGATAAATCTATATTGTTCTTTATGTGATTTAAAAAATATATTAGGAAAACCTTTGAGGTGACAAACAAAATGGAACATCCTGCAGCTTTGTCTGACTTTAGTCAAGCCAAACAAAAACACAATGTCTTCAGCAGAGAAAGGTCAATACCATAAATTCTTTAACTATTTGCAAACGGTGCTTGTGTTTGGTCTTTTCTACATGTGACTCAGACATTGTCATTCATTTATGATTGCACCAAGTCTTACTGAGGAAAACTGACTTTAACTGCCAAACATTGGCTTTCTGGTGCAGCTCTGCAGTCCGTGAAGCTTACAATCTTCCACACTCTAACAATAAAGGTCCAAATATTCACACATAACAGATTATTTTAACAAACACTAAAAAAAATGATGAAGGTGTTACTTGTAGAATTAAACACAGATTTACTTTTATCATTTTTTATTCGCCTTCAGCCCAAAACAGAAACAAAACAGGTGAAACCAGCTTAAATCTAACATAACCTGTTTATAAAACATGGATATATAATAACACAATAAGACTTTAATACAGCCATAATTTAAACAATATAACAGTTTGTGTGGTGTTTTTGGAAAATCCAAAATTACATTTTGACTTTAATTCCACCAATTAAAAAAAAACAACTGAGATATAAACTGAGAAATAATCATTATTATCAAGTTTACCTCAATAAAACAATAACGCATTTAGTTTCATTGTTTTGGAGCTCTAACACTAAATGAGGTGAAGAATAACAGGACAGCGACATCTAGTGATGAGAGTGAAGAACTCCAGCGTGTCACACTAATAATTCTTTGTTTTAAAGTTCTAATGAAATGAAGTTTAAGCTGCTTTGACTCCACAGTGACTCTGATAATCACATCAGGGTACATAAACATGTACAAGTATATGCTGTATGTTTTTGTTGTTTATCTACATACAGAATGTAAAAAAGACTCATTATGACTCAATGAAATGTCACCCTTCACTTATATGTGACTGTGCTGAAAACAGTATATGCAGCAGCATATACAGCATGGTCACACTGCACACAGCACAGCCTTCTCTGTGTGGAGTTACTGTTTGCAGAGAGTGTTCAGTATGATATCAAGTGAAACTGAAGGTGAATAACATGACCTACTATGATGTCACACATAATACTGCGAAACAGAAGATATAAAGTCTCTGTAGCATCACAACAAACAGAAACAGATCAGCGAGAGGTCTTAAAGAGGATTCTGCTGTTCTGTTTCGGCTGGTCCTGGTCTTGATGTTGTAGCAATGAATGAAGAGCGGTAAGTGAGGGGAAGAGCAGAGACAATGAGAAGAGAGACAGAGAAGAAGAGGAGCAGCATTTATTGCAGGAGAGGGAGGAGGAGGAGAACTGCAGACCTCAACCACTTCCGCACCATGTGAGCTACCAGAGCTGAAGCTCATTTGCTGCCGGGTGGACCCCGCATCCTCCGGGACTCAGCAGCAGCAGCAGCACCCCTTTACAGCCGATGCTTCCATCCACCAGAGGAAGCGAGATCCAGGGACAGACAGACCGGAGGCCGGGGAGGAGACACGCCCCGATAGAGAGCGCAGACCAGCCGCCAACATGTCTGCAGACGTGGCGGTGTCTCTGTCGGTGCTCGCGGGGATTGTCGCACTGAGCGACGCGACCCGCAGGTTGCTGAGCAGGGCCCTCGCGGACACCGGGCTCTCCGTGTACGCTGTGGAGCTCGTGTCAACCTTCCAGCTGTGCTGCTGCACGCACGAGCTGAAGCTGCTGTCAGAGGTGGGCGGGATCGAGCCTCGACTCGCGCTCACCTTCACGTACCTGGCGTCCGTGATCCACGGGCTCACCTTCAGTGGGGCCATCGGGAACCCCTCCGGTGCGCTCGAGCACGCGTACCACGCGAAGTTCTCGGGCGGATGCGCCCTGCGACGGATCGCGTGTCAGTTCGCCGCGGCCGCAGCTGCGCGAGCCGCAGTGCCGGTGATCTGGGGTATCGGATTATCGGGACTGCACATGCGACACAAGCTGCTCGGTTACCGGTGCATCAGCCCCATTCACGCGCCCCTGCACAAGGCCGCCGCCGTGGAGCTCGCGTGCGCCTTTGCGGTGCAGACCGCTATCACGCACACGCGCTCTGTGGAGGAGAAATACCGCGTGCACATGGTAGCTGCGGTCATCGCGACAGTGGTTTATGCAGGTATGACTCTGACTCATGATGTGTGTGATGTGAATGATTGTGATGCAGTGCTATGGAGTCCAACCTAATCAGAGGTCAGCCTGGGAGTCAGGGTGTTGCTCATTGGCACCTCAGCAGCTCGTTAGATTCTGCAGCAGATTTGACTTCATGTGTGAAATAATGTGCATGAAAACTCAGCACAGACATACAGTGTGTTATCACTCAGTGAGCTGACAGACAGGCTGAAGTCTGATGTGCATCATGAAAGCACTGCACTGTTTGTACACATCTTCCTTCACAAACTGTTTGAACACTAATGACTTTCTGTGTGTGTGCAGGTGGCAGTGTGACAGGAGCTGTGTTTAACCCAGCATTGGCCTTCTCCACACAGTTCCCTTGCAGTGGACACTCCTTCCTGGAGTACTGCCTGGTCTACTGGCTGGGCCCGCTGCTGGGTAAGATACACTCATATCAGGGCAGCTGCAGGTTGATTTGTTTTCTAAAAAAGCCTTCAAAGATTTTAAAAGTCTGCTGACACAGACCGTTGAGCTGCTTAAATGTCCTCACACCTGGAACATCAAATATCTCCCGTTTGACATGTTGTTTCTTCCTAAAGCGAATATTAAAACGTGCTTTGCCCTCGTCTTCATCTCTTCTACATTCTTGCTGTTGCAGGTATGATGAGTTCAGTGCTGCTGTTTGATAAACTCGTTCCTCAGTTGTTGAGGAAACCACCGTCCCTCCATCTGCCCCTGGAAACCAAGAAGAGGACATGAGCATCGTCGAGAAGCAGCTCAGACTCAGAGATGTTTGTGACAGACTGTGAACCTGCTGCTTGTGTTAGAATGAGGACAACAACACTGATATGCACTTTTTAAAAGACTTAAACATGAAAGTTTCTTTTAAATATATTTTTATGGATCCTGACAGTAGATCTTTTGGATGATTTCACCTCAAGAGCACATTTTGGAAGCCGAACAGAAAGACTCTAATTTTAGTTTTTTATTTTAAGAAAGAACTTGGCTTTACTTTAAGTTGTTGTTGAGCACAAAAACAGTTGAAACTCATCTGATTTAAAGTCTTTAACACTTCTTCACTGTTCTTAAATCTGCAGTCCAGAGAGCCAGTATCACCTCTCACAACACATTAACATTTACCTGTTTTCTCTTAATGGAAAGCACAACTACTGTAGCTGAAATATTATACATTGAGCCAAACATAATCATAAACTTTGTGTAGCACTTTTCTCAATAACATTGCAAGTTTATATTTAATGTGCAGTGTAGAAATGAACTGTACACAAATCATGTTTGTTTTTGATTTAACTGATAAATTCTCTGTAAAAACTGGAGCCAGATTAAACTGTGATCACTGTTTTGAAATATGATTGATTGACTGAGTGATTGATGTCCAAAAAGACAATTACTTGATTAGCTTTTTTTGTCATGGTTTTATGTTTTCAAGATGTGAGAATTTCACAGAAAACAGGTCACAGATATCAACTTGGCCTCTGGGAAGGTTTATGTTTTCATACTTACAGTGAAACTCAAAGTTAATTTTCAGAAATTTTAAAGGGGAATATTTCAGAAGACCCAGTTTCCAAAAGAGACGTGTCCTCTTATGTCTGTCTTAGCTGCCTTAGCTGAACGATAATAAATCAAACAGGGGAAACTCATACAAAAAACTATGCATTTATTGACAATTTCATACAAAGACATTAACGCTTGTCTGCAGAAAACAGATTAAATTGGTCGTTAAGTACAAAACAAACATAACCTCAGTGTTTTGTTTTTTTACAGTCAACAATAGGTCATGGGGCCGCATCTCGATAATCCACAGTAGCTGAGTTGACAGATTACAGCACTTTATTCAAAATTAGTAGAGATGAGGCGATAGTAGGATGAGCAGAAAACACAAGAGCTCAATGAGAAAAGGTAGGAAGCCACAAAAGAACTACAGAGATGACTTTAAGTACATGAAGAAAGGTTTGTTTGACAGTGAGAACAGAAAAGTACGAGTAAGAGCCTTAAAGAAGTGCTGTTGTCCTCTTCTCCAATCGCATGATGAAACAGTGGAGCTTTGACCGGCTGCTGAGATGATCTACAGACAGAGTCAGATAACACATGAATAAACCTACATCTGCTCCTGTCAGATCATCAGCAAATATGCTTTAACCAAATCTTTAATTTCATGTTAAGTTACCAGTGCTCGACATCCGCATCCTCAAACTGACCGGCCTCCATGGCTGCTGTGTCCACCTCCATACCATCTGCCAACAACAGAGCTCAAGATTTAAACATCCCATCAACAAAATCAAAACAGCTGAAATAGTTTTCACTGCAGGTTTATGTAAATATCAGCTAGATACTGCAAGTGAGAAGCTACTAAATGATTCCTGATGAGAAGGAAACGTGTCTAAAACTAAAAGTTAACTCTAAAATAGCTGCCATAATTAACACTGAAGTTATATGAATAAAAAAACCTTCAAACTCAGCGCTGGTTTCTGCGGTTCGGACTCCGGCCATGTGATACTGCTGAGCCACTGAGTGGGCTAACATCCCCTCCAGCCTCTCCAGGGTGGCGTGACCCTCCTGTGTGAGCGCCGACAGACCCTCATCACAGGTGTAGAAAGTCGGGATGTCGGCATGGCCGTGCTCTGGGTGGTGGAGGAGAGAGAGGTCAGTGACAGGACAGAATAGTCATAACACACCCAGGTCAGCGGTGTGTGTGTCAGTGCATCATCACAGCATTATTGGATTTGTTTCTATACTTAGACACATTTGTTCTGTGCTCATAAAGAATAAAGTTTCAAGGTGTTCAGATGTCTTACCTGCTTCTGCAAGAATCCAGACAACCAGACAGAGAGAGAGAGAGAATAAGAGTCAGTGTTTTATATTCAGTCCACAGCATGTTTGTGTTATATTATACTGTATTTTCATCATGTGTGTGTGTGTCCTCACCAGCTTCCTCCACGTCGTACTCTTCTCCTTCAAAGTCGTTGTCAGAGTCATCATCTTCAGGGTCGGGGTGCAGTGCCTGGCACTCACACATCGCTGAGAACATGGGCTCCACTGCATGTAAAACACACACACACACACACACAGTAAAGGCTCAGCATCAGTCAGATATACTGTGAAGTCGATGTATTCGCCTGACCCTCATCCTCTCTGTGGTCACTCACATGCGGCCTTGTCGCCGGGCACAAATCGAATCTCTGTGATCGTTCCTTCTTCATCATCATCACCACCGCTGCTGTTACTGTCGTCATCTTCTCCTTCATCTTCAGCTGCTTTCTCGGCCATCTCTGCCTCATTCTCATCTGGCAGGATGAAGGTGAAAACATACAAACAACACACACAGTTAGAAACTCATACAGTCAGGACACGCCAAGTCTTAACTTCCCTCCTGGTTATATATGAATCATTATGTCACACACACTGAGGGCTTGCTTATCATCTATCTTAATACAGAGTCTATCTTACAGTCCTACAAACTCCTCAGAAAACATCAGAAGCCAAATATATTTTGACATAAAAAGGATGAACACGTGTTCAGATGTTTGGTTCCAAACAAACTGTTCACTGCACAACTCATAAGACAATCCTGGAGCAATCAAGCCTTTAATACAGATTCGAGACTTTGCATCACTCTCACCCCCGAGCTTCCCGTTGACCATGACGTACAGGTGTTCCTGCGGGTAAGCACTGACGTCCCTGGAGATGGCGTGCAGGCCGATGGTGGGATACTCCAGACAGAAACCCAACCCTGCGCCATCAAACCACGACAGGCGTCTGAGGAAGAGAAAACACACAAAGACATTCAGTTTACTGCCCAGAAAATATTCACATATGAGAAGCTGAAATCAAAGAATTATCAGTTAATTTAATATCTGTCAACTAATGGATTAGCTGGAGGTTTTAAACCATTAATTAACTGTTAATATAATCTAATTATCTGCCGACTGACTAATTGAATAATTGATTAATGCACAAACACTGAAGGAGTAACGTTAGAGTTAAAGTTAAAGTCCAGTATTGGACAAAATTAGTCAGTGTTCAAATATTTTGTTATTTGGAGACAAAGAGAGGAGCATGTTCTTGTTTTTCGAGCAACAACACGCTCCTCTCTTTGTCAACAATTATTTTGAAAGGGACTACTCCGGAAGTGCTTAGCACGCGGAGTGTAGCGTGTAGCACCCGTTTTATCCTTTATAATGACATAATTCAGAATAATGTGTGTCAAACACCGATAAAACACCAACCTGCGGCTCACACCGCCGGGTCAGAGAGAAAAACAAGCGCCATGTGCATCACTTACGTTTCGGCAACGTACAGCGTGCCGCAGCCCAGCTTCTGGCCGTCCATCACCGCCGTGGTCTCGGCTTGCTCGTGCCGCACTCCCTCGGTGGGAGGACGGAGATTTTTCAGTAAAACCATCGTCCGGGTAACCGTTAACGTCTGCGGGCCCGCTGGATGAGGCGAAACCAGGCTGCGCTGTCAACAAGGAGCCGTGTGACCTATTTCGTGCCACAAAGCTAGCTAATTTAACTTCTCAGCGACAGCTGGAGGCGGATAAACTGCTACAAACTGTCGCGCTTCTTCTCCGGGATTAACGCAACGAAGACGAGCCGTCCGGAGAGTCAACGCAGGCGGTACAAAGTGTGGAGACACACGGCGGCAAAGTGTTGACGTCCCGGTGAAGACGGGCTGCTCCTCACTCACTGGCGACCTTTCAAAGCTGAACTATCGCGGCAAGATAAGTCAGCGCCTCAACTCACGAAACAACGCGTAACCACTACGTACGTAACATCCGTATTCACGTAGCGTGTCGCAACGACAGCCTTTTATTTTGAAAGGTCTTACTAGAAGAAGCTAATTTAAACTTTCAGCCGCGACTAGTAACCGCACATTTATGGACTGTAGGAGACTCCACAGGAGCCAAGACAATCATTATATACGGTCATGTCACAAAGGTCACACTCTGAGATTTACCGTCTAAATAACAGTTAGCCCAAGTTAGCAAGGCTTTACTTAAATGTCAATAGTCTACCGCTGCTGTGAGTGCGAGGAAGCATTAATCGATACATTTAAATAGACGTTACATTTACTTTACTTAATAGTAATATAACATTACTTAGAATGTAAACATAATGTGATAAAACATGATAGAAATATTGTTTTGGGGGGGTAATACAGTTATGTAATTACATATTGTGACCACCAGAGGGCGGCATTCACATTCACAACACAGTCTAGAATAAGACTTTCAAAATAAAGCTGTAAAATCTTTCTATGGGTAGACATCTGATGTAATTTTTTATTCATATTTTTATGTGAACAAGATGAAATTAAACTAAAAGTCTCCATGGCATCGTTACATATCTGTATGTCTGGAGATCATGGTTCAATTCAATGTTTAAAAACATAGAAATGACATAAAGGCCCCTTTTAGATCAGTTGAAATATTATCATTTATTTAAGTGATACTTTAGCAAATTCTAGATTTTGTTTTATCAAACCTTGAAAATCTTTAAGGTGGATGTGAGAAATTTGTAGCTTACACAGAGAACAGATGCTGTGGTCAGCTGGGATATTGAATTTCACTTGTGATGTGCTGAGCATCCACAGAAATGTTTCAAATTCTCTCCAGCAGGATAAACCACAAAGAGAGAGAGAGAGAGAGAGAGAGAGAGAGAGAAGGCACAGACACAGAGTGTTTTTGAGGAGATGCCTGGGATGTTGGTTTTAATAACTTAGAAAACATTTATGTTACAGCGATACTACAGTAACAGTACAACAGAGAAATGGAAGGAGCTGCACTCACATCCAGTAGTGCCTGTTTGAATCCAGATTAGTTGGACTGAACATTTTAAAATCAACAGATTCTGCCACAGTGGCAAACACAGAGATACACGTCAGGTTCAGTGGAATGATTTCAGGCTGGTGGCATAAACACACATTAATCTCCCCGTACTGCTAAAACAGGTGGGGTGGTTTTACCATCCCGTGTGTCCAAATGCTGTCGGGGGGGTTTCCCACCATGAGGAGAGGAGATTAATCTGGGTAACAAACTCTTAAAGAACTGGTTCTGACTCGAGGGGAAATCTTCACAGTCCAGTTTAGCTCGTAAATGATATAAAAACATTTGTGATGATCAAGATGCTGCTCCTGTGGTTCTGCATCAGGGGGATTTTCACGCTGATTAGACCCTGTCCAACGAAGATTTATCTTATCACCTGAACAATGTCAGGGAAGTACCTGAAAGAACATTTAATAATTTAACTGGCGGTAAAATGTAGCCACTTTTTTAAATCAATGCCACAAACTCATGTTATTCTGACAGTGAGTGAGTAAGGCCAGTATGTACCAAGCTTGTACCAAACCCAGTAATGACCAATTCAACTATTCAGTCTTATTTTAACACTTTTGGCAAACTGAGATGTTCTTCTGCACAAACAAACCAAACAAAAGAAACATTTTCTAAAGATTTATGTCAAATAAATCAACTGGTTTTGATTACTTTCTGATTTTTCTCCAAAGTTAAATGTAACCTACTAATATAATCTGATCTTTGACTGGTATAGACTTGATTTTTGTCTTTTAAATCATCACAGTATGTTCTTCAAAATGATCACAAACGTCTGTCATGAACAAAGTTTCAGACCATGATCTAATAAATAAGATTACTGGTGAACTCACATGGCTACAGAAACTATGAGTTATTGACCTTTTACAGATTGCACTCATTAAGATAAGACGGGTACATACAGGCGGCGGTAATAAAGTGCCTGACTCACTAAAAAGTTCACGTCGATTTTAAAATGGAATGAAAGTAGAAAAAATAAACTTCCTTCTTATCTGCATTTCTCTTGATGTGCGTCTTCAGTCTCATGTTGACCTTTAAATATCAGTTTTCCACTTTATTTTTCTGACGAGGTGACAGCAGCTTTTTTTCCCCTCACATCTGAAATGTGAAAAAAATCCCTTCCACTTAATCAGTCTGTTTCGTAACCGTGCACAGAAAACACATCTTAAAAGGGAATCTTCAACTTAAAAAAAAAAAAAAAAGTGATAATGTTTTTCAAACAAATTTTTGGTCGCCGTTTTGTGACATATTGAGATAAAATAATGTTTTCTTAAAATAAATGTATTCACTGCACCTGAAAAGCTTCAAATCTGATTAGATTAAAGAGTGAACTGTGTTTGGAATCAGAGTAAAAGAAGCTCTCATCGAAGCAGAGAGCTCAGAGTTTCTCTTCAACATGTCAGCTGTGAATCTCGTCGCATCAGATCACAACCAGAGCTGCAGACTGACCCGAGCCGTATTTATCAAACTTGAGTGAAAGATAAAAGTAGAAATCATTCAAACAGCCCTGAAGATAAAATCCATTTATCAAATTTATGACTTAAATTTAGTGAAGGGCAGATCATTTATGATGGAAGTACAAAAACAAAGAGAGCCAAACATTTCTGGGACGTTAATCAGTGACTGTACAAAATGATGATTCATGATGAATAAAACGTGAGCTGGAGCAAAATGTAGAATTCTGAATCAGGTAGTTTGAGCCAAATGCTTCATTCTTCTGATGGATTAGTCAAATTTGTCAAATTTCTCTTGGTTTTCTTTTTGTTTATATTTCAGTTTCCATCATTTCATAATTTTTTTTTATATTTATAGATGAGATTGTTGTTAATTGCCAGTGGAGATTTGAAGGGTTTCTTTACTTGAATATTTTTGGCAGACGTAGAAGTCGTCACCTCTGCTCTGAACATATATGTAATGATATCATTGTAAGTTTCTTCACGCTCTGCAAAGAACTGTTTTTACTTTTTTAAGTGTAATTCTCTGAAGTTTGACAAATAGAGGCTCAGAGTTTCCACCATTTCAAAACTATTTCTGAAAACTGAGAGAAAGAAACAAAAGGAAGATCTGCAGTTCATTCTGGAGTCCAACTTTTTGAAGTGGGGGATGGTTACAAAGTATCTAGAGAGAAACCAGCTCGGTTCATGTGAACAGCAGGATAAAAGTCATTTAAAGCCTTCACAGTGATTTGACTGTTTGAAGTTAAAAGAATTCTTCCATTCTGCCCAACAAAGACACCATCATATGTCAGCCCAAAAGTTCACCCGACACTTATTTTACCATCATGATGGTGGCTGTTCAGGAGCGGAGATGGCTGCTGGAGAAAACAAAGTTACCAGTTGTTTGATTAGCCAGATCATTTTCCTCACCTGAGCCTCCATCAAAAAAATAAATAAAGCTTTGTTCCTTCTTAAAAACTCCTGGGATCCCCGTCAGGGAGAAGAAATGTTAAAAATCTTTAAAGATGTGCGACACGGGGCTGAAAGAGAGCAACATTCAGCTCTTCTCACAATTCTGTGACATTTCAGTGATGAACGGGCTGCACGCTGGTCTTATTTCACACAAATCAACGGCTGCAGAATTTCAAACAAAACACGCAAACCGTCGATGAACTCGCAGTTGAAACCTTATCGATCCACACATCACTCACAGCAGCATCTCTCCTCCTCTCCTTCATATAGAAAATATAACACTATATTTTACAAGAGGACTAAGAGAACAGAACAACTATTATCTTACAAGGAACAGCGTACAGGCAGAGTATGTACAGCAAACGTGGTCCCACCAGGCCAAGGTTTAATGAACATATGGAACAAATGAGTGAGTCTCAAACCGAACACTTTGGCTGACTGTTTAAATGAAGGACAGTTCAGCAGCCCCGGCAGCAGACAGTAGCCCTCCATGAATGAACTGTGCTGTGTATTATTATTGTGTATCTCTGTTTGTTGTGTCACAGCAGGCTTTAAATAATCAACCTCAGATACAAACTCTACAATTTTTGCTGGTTAGCAGCCAGGAAAAAAAACAAAAAAAAAAACATAAGTTGCTGGAAGTTATACTAATATATTTACTAGTGCTTCGTTATCAATTCATCTGCTGATTATTTTCTCAAATAATCGATTAATTGTTCTATAAAATGTCAGAAGAGTAAAATGCCCATCAGAAGTTTCCTGAATCCTCAGGTGATTCGTCAAACTTCTTTTTTTTGTCCGACCAACACGTTAAAACTGAAAAATATTCAGTTCATTGTCACATTAGACAAAGAAAAGCAGCAAATCTTCACCAGCAGAAGCTGTAACTGAGAATGTTTGAGGTTTGAACATGAAGTTTATCACTGTTATTAACCACCTTCAACTCTTTGAGAGCTTTTTTGTTTTACCGTTAGTGTTGCGCTCTCTGAACAGTGAGTGTGTGTCGTAGTCAGTGTGTCTCCTTACTTAGAGTAAAGCCTGATTATTTCTGTAGTTTGTGTTTGAATAACACTGTCACTGACAAATTTACATCATTATGTTGTCACGTCATATTTATTTTTGCAGCATTTGAGGGGACTGTCTCAGATTTCTGCCATCGCCACAACACAACAGAGCGCTGCGGTGCTCGCTGCACTGAAAGAAGGGCATTTAAAAACAGTTAAAAGATTACTAGGTTATAGAAAGAGACAGACAGGACACAGAGGAGGGACAGATGTCCCCCTCACTGGGAGTCAGTGGACAATGTGGTCATCTTGTATACGTCTTAGGCTACTGGGTTGTTTCAGTAGCACCATGACAATAAAAAGAAATCCATTCACTTCCACTGAGCTGGGCGGAGGCAGAAATCTGAAAACAAACAAATGAAACCAAAATGATCTGCTGGGTTTGTAGCAGCTCTGTATCCAAAGTGTTCGGTTTGACACTGACACTCTCCTTGGTGGCGGGATATTAAGTGCTATGAGAATGATGAAGTGCTTTAGGATGAGGTACACTACAAACAGATTCCCGTGTCTGGTTCAGTCAGGCCCAAATGGGATGAACGCTCTATCATCCTTGCTTGGACCCACCAGAAAGACGTCCGTGACTCAAAGAGTTCAGAGAAATGGTCACGAGTAAACCGTGTGTGAGTGCGTCCACTGAAAACATGAAGTGCTGCCAGTCCTGGTGCGACGTCGCTTTTGGTCCGGCTGGCGTGCGGTCCTGCCAGAGGTGACGATGAGTGTAAATGAATTTGTGTCGTGACGTACAGCACGTGATGGTGGATAGCACTCTACCACAATACAACAGCGAGGAGGAAGAGCAAGACAGGAGAGTAAGAAGGGAAGAGAAAGAGGTGGAGGGAGAGAGATCCAGTTTCAAAGGTGGTTTGTGGGTAAAAAGGCCTGACAGTTAAAAGAAACCAAGAAGCGAGCGTTACTCACACAAACACAGCCATCATGACTGCGGACTGTTCTGGACAGAGTTTAAAGAGTCTGACTGGCCCTCCTCCTGCTCCTCTTCCTCCTCCTCTTCCTCGTCGTCCTCCTCTGGATGTAAGGGGCCATTGTGCCTGCCCTGCCTGCCTGATGCTGCACTGTCGTGGGCACAGTGGGACTTTCAGCCCCAGGCTTCGTCGGGCCTCTGGAGGTCCGATGTCCGTTTGATGGAGACAGGCTACGGCCCCTCCCCTTTTCCTGAGCGTCGCTGTCGTTTTTGTTGTCGGCCCTCCTCTCTCCTCCTGCTGAAGACTTTTTGGTTGTCATCTTCTGTCTTCCCTCCTCTTCCTCCTCGTCTTCCTCTTCGTCATCGTCAGAGTCAATGCGGTTGAGTCTTTTGCGGATTGGACGATCCTCTTCTGACGACGACTCTGATTCGTCTGAATCTTCCTCATCCTCTTCGTCTGTCGAAGGCCGCCGTTTCTTCAGCATCTGAGCGAGTCGTTTGCGGCGCTGCTGGGACAGAATCTCTCTCCTCTTCCCCCGGCCCATCTTCTCCAGGTCCTCCTCTTCCTCTCTGTCTGTCCTCTTTAACCTCCTCCGCTTGTCTCTGTCTTTCTCCTTCTCTAACAGTTTCCTTTTCAGTTGCCGGCCTCTCTCTCCATCGTCCTCCTCCTCATCTTCATATCTCCTCCGCTTGTCTCTTGTCCTGCTTCTCCGGAGGTCTTCCTCCTCTCTTCTCCTCCTGTTCACTCTCTTTCTCTGCTCGTCTTCCTCTTCGTCTTCGTAGTCATCCTCCTCATCAGAATCTCTGGAGGAAGGCGACACTGAAAGAAAAAGAAAGGATTTGTTGGTTGGAGTAAGGTGAGCCTCTGACCTTCTGACCAAAGACTTTCAAACAGTTTGATAGTTTGCTGATGTCAAACCCACAGAGGTCTGTCGCATTAGGTAAACTCAGTGTTTGAGATAAAACTGGACCAGATCTGAGGTGACTTTTATCCAAACACGGTTACAGAAGTAAATTTCACTGGTACCAAATAATCTAAAATATTTTGGGATACTTCTGAAGCAGAGCTTCAGGAACATGTTGGTGTCTGATGACTTCAACCCCGACACAAGATACAAAGTCCTCAAGGGCCTGGACAAACTGCATCATGGTAATCAATCATGGTGAAGAGAACTGGGCTCAGTTTAACTTCAGAGGACAGCTTGCATTTTCTACCTGATCCTCTTTTAACACGATTCTTGACCTGCATGAGTTCAAAGTAAAATGACGGCAAAGCTTCCAGCAGTGACTGACCATCGCTGTAGTCGCTCGAGAGATGCTCCTTGCGCGGTCGGCCTCGGGGTTTAACCTTGTCCCTGCTGGGGGAGGCTCTGGAGTTGTCTGATGACTCAGACGTCTCGCGGTAGTTGACCTGCTGGCGTTGGCCTCGCCTCAGACCTCGCCTCTTTTTGTCAGCGTCGCTGTCAGTCATGTCACTGAACTGATCCGAGTCTGGACAGAGACATGAAGAGAGAGTCAGTGGAAATTCAGATTACTGATTCATTTATCAGGTAATAAAGTCAAATATTCTGTCTTTCAGCAAGACTCACCCATTTCTTCATCAGTGTCTTCCTCCTCTTCCTCGGAGGAGCGTCTCCGCCGCCGTCTCAGTCGCTTCCTGCCCCTGCGTTGGGTCCTGATGGGTCGGTGTTTAGGTACCCCTCTTAATGCCCGTTTGGGGCGTGTCCCGCTCTCCAAGCTGCCCACATCGCTGCCCGCGTCTTCATCTTCCTCCTCATCATCATCTGCCCCTGACGCACCAAATTCCTCATCCTCTGAGCTTTGAGGGTGGCAGGATGAAAAGAAATGAGTCAAATGGAAAATGCTTTTTTAAAAAGGAGTGTGTACGTGTGTGTGTGTGTGTGTGTGTGTGTGTGTTACCTGTTGCTAAGCATGAACTCGTCTTCGCTCTCTGCCGCCGTGCTGTCACTCTCCAGGTCGTTCAGTCTCCTCCTCTTCCTGTTTCTGGCAGAACGAGCCTGGCTTCTGATTGGCCGCTGACTCTTCCCGTCCTCTGACAGGATAGCTGTGATGTCTTTGCCTTGCTCTGCTCCTGCAGCACAATCATCCAAAAGAGTAAGAAGGTTCAGCTTCTCAGTCGTCTTCGTGTGGTGGAACTTTTATCAATATACAAACTTTTATTTGATGTTTTATATTAAATTTACACATTAGGGTTGAATTTATTATTGTTCATTGATTATGAACTCATTTTTGTATTTAACACACTGAGATTTAACACACTAACAAGTAGAGCTTGTTACTCGCACCACATCCTGACATTTAACAGCAGAAAATCTGCTCTACTAGCATGAACAATGGCTGCATTCCATTTAGGTGTGTCAGTCTCATTATTCTGGTCTTATGCCGTTACAGGAATAACTCATTCACATGAAGCCATTATTCATGCTGTTGTTTCCTGCCCAGTCTTCCAAGGAGGGAATCATGTTAGTGATGAATATACAGTGAGGTAAGTAAGGTAAGTAAGTTATGGTAAGTAAGTAAGTAAGGTAAGTAAGCTGAGGTTCACAGATAATGCAAATACAGATTTATTCACCAACCCCAAACTGAACCACAACGGCCCCGAATATCTGAAGTTTCAGAAGATTTCCAACGCTACAGTTTGTTTTGAATTGTGCACTCACCGCCACAGATGTCCCCGATGTCTTCCTCTATGGCCTCATCAATGGCGTCGTCGAAGTCATCAAACCTGCAGCACACACGGAGGTCCACATTATTTTAAGAAAGGGAACTAACCATACTGTTAACCCCACCAGCCCACACCCACCTGTAGCTGATGTGCTTCCTGGTTCTGGTTGATCTCCTCCCCAGATTTTTGCTCTTCTTGGGATCTTTCTTCTTTGTGGACTTCTCCTCTTCCTCTTCATCTCCCTCCTTAGACAGTCAAACCATGTTTAATATCATATCAAGTCTGTTGCACAGGTTTAAACTGTTCAAAGGTCAGTTTTGTGTTGCCAACACCAACACCTTTATTTTTCATTGCTCAGAAAGGTTTTAAATCACTGTTATGTTGTTTTTGTATGTCGTTTGTTTTTTTGAGGTGACAGGCAGATAAAAAGTTCAAATTATTTGATTTTGTATATCTTTAAAAATATAAAGTGACAGACTTCTGAAATGAATACAGGTTTCAGTGACAATCACATCCACATTAATCAATAATTATTACATTTCATCCATCGCCGAGACTCTAGACTCTACAGACTCTAGACTGTGCAAACTGAATCTCAGACTTTTGTACTTTCTTTTCTTATTTTTAGATCAGCCGGGAGGCGGCAGAGGCAGAACTGCCAAGATGGGAACGACCAGAGCCACCGCACTGAGCTTCACAACGGCTCCTCAGAAACCTGGGCGTGATTTTATGCTGTCTATGGTTTCAGGGTAGAAGAAGAATAAAGATCCTAAAAGTCACATATGATTTACTCACAGGGATGATATTCTCCACACTGATTCCCACGTACACCAGCCGCTCCCTCCTGGAGGAACACAGAGAGAAAGGAGGGTCAAAATCCATCATCATTCTAAATTTAAGACTTTTCTTCAGAAGTTTATCCGTAATATGTGTGTGTGTGTGTGTGTGTGTGTGTGTGTGTACCTCCTCTCTGCTCTCTCTCTTTTCTTCAGAGCACTGTCCAGATTCTGCAGCTGCTCCTCCAGTTTCTCACACAGCAGCTTCTGAAAGGAGGAAAACCAAACACCACAAATCTGTCAACTGTTTGAAAGCTTGTTCATTGGGCTGGAGATCAAACCTCAACGCTGAAATGTGTCCAAAACTCATTTCATGACTCATCTCATCAGAACTAAAATCTTATTTGCTGATTCATATTTTGGCAATTTTAGACTGTTTTAAAGGAAAAGTCTTGTCTGACTGCTTGTGTTTGGACAACATGAAACCTGCCGAGATAACTGAGGCTCTGGCAGTGTGTTACACTGTTACACACACACACACACACACAACCCAGCCTCAATACAAACACTCTCAATATTTAACTCATCTTACCATCCATCTACAGGTCAAATGTGATATATGTGTGCCTACATGTCAGCCTGCCTCTGTCACACACATACAGCTTACATGTTGGCAGGGTGGACAGAACCATTCTCCATCAGGAATCAACATGAGTGGCGGCCGCAGACAGGCAGTGTGGTATCCGCTGTCACAGGAGTCACACAGCAGGATCTGAGGAGGACACACACACACACACACAGTGAAATGACTCTCCAACATCTCTGTCCAACCCTTAGAACCAAATCACACACAGTTGCGTTATTTTATGTGATATTTTTTGTCTTGGAAACCTTTCACATCATCTGTGCTGACTGTACAGCAGTATGCCGCAGTATGATCAAAGTATATGGACACACAAGCATCCACAAGTTGTTTGAACCTGACTGAAGGGATTTACTCCCCTTCAGTCAGGAGAGTATCAGTGAGATACAACAGGGATGACGGTGTTCTGGGTCAAAGGTCAGGTCTGAGTGCAGGCCAGTCAAATTCCTCCACACCAAACTGGGAAAACCTTTCTTTGTGCACAAGGACACCGACTGTTGAAACAGGGAAGACGTTTACCGAAGCTGCCTCAAAGATGGAAATACACTGGAGTTTGAAATCTCACTGTAAGCTGAAGCATTAAAAAGGTCAGAGGATGTCCACAGTCTCTATCTCACACACAGACACACAGACACACAGACACAGACACGCAGACACGCAGACACGCAGACACGCAGACACACAGACACACAGACACACAGACACACAGACACACAGACACACAGACACTCTCTCACCAGTTCAGGGTGGTTGGGCAGGCCACAGTGACTGCAGGCGTCCTCGCTGGGAATCTCCTCTGATTTACAGGATTCTTCTGAGTCGCTCCCTCCTTCACTCTCCTCCTCTCCTTGCTTCCTCCCTCTGTCCTCCACCTCCCCTCCTTCATTTAGTTTGCGTCTCTTTGAACGAATGTTGGACCATCTGGGGCGTCGATGCCTCCTTTTACCCTTTAGACACAACAGAAGAAGAGAAAGAGTCAAACAGGTATAACAGAGCGGGTCGATGTGTTCGCTCTCACAGGACACACACTGCTTACCCTTTGTTTCCTGATTTGACCGGCAGGTTCTGTTTTTCTGTCTTTCTTTGTAGTCGAGTCCTGCTCCTCTTCATCGTCTTCCTCTTCTTCCTCCTCCTCCTCCTCATCTTCCTCCTCCCCTTCCCTCGTTCTGCTGGGCAGTGCCTGTTTTCTTTGTGGTTTCTTTTTCTGGCTCTCGGCCACCTTCGAGCTTGGCCTGCATTTTGGCAAAGCAGATGATCTTCAAGAAAAAAGGTATGAAGACGGAGCTGAATTTATTGTCAGAATCAAACCAGCTGTAGCTGTGATCACAATGGACAAAGACAGATACAGCGTTCATTCTCTGATGCATCACTTTCCTATTTTATTACACACATACCTGCAAATCCTTGCAGATCTCCTCAGTGGCCTCCCTTCCTCTTGCACCTCCTGCTCCTGCTCCTGCTCCTGCTCCTGCTCCTGCTCCCTCTCCTTCTCCTCCTCCTTCCCCCCCTTTCCCCTCAACTTGTTTCTCCGGTGAGGAGGAATCTTGATCTTCAATCTGATTCCTTCTTTCTGGAGCTCAGAGGAGGCTTCCTCACGGGGACTCTTCTTCTCCTCTGATCCAAGCCCGGGGTCCTTCACCCTAAACAGGGCTGCCAGACCACCATTGAGCCCATCTGCCTGGTGGTCCTTTTTATCCTGCTGGTCTACTTTCAGTGGTGGAACCGTGCTCCCTAAATCTGACTCCAACTTTCCTAAAGTGCTTTTATTCTTTTCATGGTCATCTTTACTTCCTTCTTCTGCGACAGGACGCTCAGACGCCTCTCGTCTCTTGTCCTCCTTCTCGTCCAGGCTGTCATATTTCTGCTGATGACTGCTGTGGCTTGTTTTCGTCCCCCTGTCTAACTGCTCCTCTGTTGTTTTCTTACCCTGATCTTCTGCTGTCTGTCTTTTGGGTTCCTCTGTGGAATGAGACAATGTGGAAACACTGACAGAATCCACTTTTCTCTCTACGACTTCAGGGAGTTGATCAGATTTTATGGATGGAAATAGTAGCTTTCTGGCTGTTTGAGCCTCCATCACCACATGAGGAATAATGGTGGAAGCCGGTGCCTCCCCTTCCACGGGTCCCTTCCTTACCAACACTGACTGCCGGCTCACCTCCCGCTCCTCCTCCACAGCTCTGGAGCCCTGGTGGTCTAAACTCGGCCCATTTTGTTCCTGCTGCTCAGTGCCGACGGCTCTGTGACGCTCAGACGGGCTGCGGATGACCCCTACATGACCTACAACTCCAACTTGACCTATGACCCCTATGACTCCATTCTGTCCCTCTTTGTGTGGCAGGAGGAGTGATGCTCTCCCATTGGTCAGTTCCTGCCTCGATGCAGTGACCACTAGTTGCTGTTGTGAGACAGCTTGACCAACAGGGGGCGCTAATAAGTTAGGCACCTTCCCGTCTCTTCCTTGACTGTCCTTGGTCTGGATCACTGAAGGGTTACAAACAATAATACTGCTGCTGTTACTGTTGTTTAGGTGGTTGCTGTGGTAGCTCTCGGCCAGCTTAAGCTCCCTCTTCTTCAGTGGTATCTTGGCCTGCTGGCTGCTCCTGACGACTGCCCGCTCGGCTTCCACTTCCTTGTTAATTTCCGGTTTTGTCACAGCCGCACCTGGTGCCATGACGACCGATACGGCGTTCTTGGGACCGTCAGAATCTCTGGTCTCCGCTTTGATGATGGTGGTGATCGTGCTCACACGATTATCAAAGACAGGAGGCTTGTGGTCCGTCTTCTCTTCTTTGACCTCAGCCTCAGTGTTTTCCTGCTTGATAGGCTGCGTCTGCTCCAGCTTCACCACTGCAAAACAAAAAAGACGGAACAATTATATGCAAAATGAGGCGTGGATGATCATTCAAAGGTCATTTTCTCTTCTTTTATCTGACAGGTGAAATAGTAAAAGTAGCTGGCAGCAGTGGATACTTTGGCTGGTTTCCCATCCATCTTTTTCAGTAATAAAAACAAAATTGTTTGGTGCCCTTGGGGTTTAAAACTCTAACCATGTAAGCACAACATCTGTACTCTGAGGGGCAGCAGTAGTTTAGTCCACAGGGACTTGGGAACAGTAAGGTTGTTAGTTCAAACAAACAAAAGTGGCATAACTAGAAGTTTTTTTTAGTCTCTGTACCTGGTCTCGGTGGTTTCTCTTCGTTTACAGGGTCAGTCTTCTTATTATCAGTGTCTTCCTCTGTGTTCTTGGAGGGTTCGGGATTAGTTTTTACGATAACCTCATCCCCTAAATGGTCATGACACACACAAACACACACACACACTCAGTTCTTCAGTCTCTTTTATATAATTATTGCTACTGTAGAGTGATGATTTTTCAATTCTTTTATGTTGATGATGTTATAATAAAGTCATTTTTCCATCCATTATATAAACCCTACAATCCAAAACAATATCTACTCATTCACCCAACACACCTGCATCTTTCTCTGTAGGGCTGGTGCTCTCTGGTCCAGCTTGGTTCTGGTCCTGGACCTGATCCAGGTTTGGTTCAACCTGTGATTTCAGAAGCTCCAGAGCTTCAGCCAGGTCATTACGTGTCCTGAGAAGACAAGATATAAGAGGAGAGCAGGATTTAAAGAGTTGGAGCATGAACTGGTGAACTGACAGTATATTATCCAGCACTGACATCAGGTACATCCACCAGATTAAAACATCACGGTACTACCTGACGATGCACTTCCAGGTGGATCCGTCCTGGTCGTCCTGCTCCTCTGTGTACAGTCTGATGTTCTGCTCCTGGTCCAGCTGAAGCCAGTACATCAGGCCCTGCTGGTCCCGACCTATAGGCTGCAGACGCATTTTTTCCGGGTCCTCCTCATTGATGGCCATCTTGAACTTCAGGTTGTCGTCGAACTGACACTCGCACAGGTACTGAAGGTGAGGAAAGAGGAGGAGGGAGAAGAGAAGGTCAGTGTGGATGCTGCAGATATTTCTTTTTGGTTCACTCATTACTTTTAATAAAAACAGGGAATGTCATACTTTCAGGATGCTTGACTTGCACTCCATGGACATTTCCTGGTAGCCCTTCTGTTCCAGCTCCCATGCCCAGGTACTGTTCAACTCCTGGCAAACCTACAGAAAACAACAGCTAGATGTAGTCAGTGCATGACAAACCTAAACAAACAAATATGTCTGGTTTAATATTCTTTCATACGTCTTCTCTTCTGTCAACAGAAGACTACCACTAATTAACACTTGATGGCCACAGGTGAGAAACTGGAGTGCAAACCTGAGAAGTGCCTCTTGAGTGAGCACTCCTAACTGACAAAGCTGAACCTCTTCATGTTTACTCATGTCAAGTGCAGTCAGTCTAAAAGGAATCTGCAGCCAAACACACACACACACCTCACCTTAGCCAGGTATTTTTCCCAGCGGTCAGTAGACACAGACCTCCCCAGTTTTCTGAGCAGCTTGACGTGGAGCTCCACAAGGGGTTTAGGAACTGGAAGACACACAGGATGATCAGAAATGTAACACTGACTCATAAATCACTACAGACATTCATCCTGCTGACGTGCCCTTAAGCACGACTCTTTCTGTAGCTGACCCCGAGCCCTTACCTCTCTGTTTAGGAGGCTAAAGGTCAGACAGGAAGAGGATTTTCATTCATGTTTAATCAACATTTTAACCGTGTTAGATTGCCAAAACAATTAACTTCATAATAACTGATATCAAATCAGATTTATAAAAAACAAAACAAAGCGTTGATTGATGGAAAAACTGTCTGTAACAGCAGTCAGCACAACCTGACAGTAATACCTTTCGATCTAAACACTGCTCCTTCACTTGCTTGTGTCTTTAGTTCACATTTTTACCAGCAGCTGTTGGAAAATTACAATTTCAGCCATGAATGAATGATTGATGTGTTCATACTGACTTAAACACACTATTTTTTGGGAGCTTATGAGCCTCATTATCAGTGCAACTCAAATGCCATGAGATAAACAATAAAAAAGACACTTTCCAATGTTGTTATGCTGCTTATAATATACATACACTGTGTTTTTCTGTTATTTTTTATTATTTCCTTACAACTGGAGATGTGCTTGCTGGGTAAATTGATGTTTACTATAACTTACATCACTCTTGCATTTCGGCTTTTTTTAGATAGTGGCAGCTTGGAGAGAGACACAGGAAAGGCAGGGCAGACATGGAGCAAAGGGCCCGGGCTGGTACCAAACCCAGACCACTGCAGTACAGAGTCAGCACGTCACAATTGGAAAGTTATTTATTAATAGGATGAGATGCCTCAAGAAGAAGCTAAAATATGAGGGTGTTTCTAACCTCACTTCTTTATGTGAACTTTCAATGGAGACTGCATCAAACTACTTTTTTAATTTTCTTTATTATACATTAGTACATATTTTTATTTATGTTTATTGTTGCATCTGTCCTCTGATTACTGTTGTCATGACTACCTGTTCTGACTCCATGATGATAAAAGTTTCCACTGGCATTTATAACCACACAGTAACTAAAAAAACAACCCTGGGACAAAAGAGGCTGTTAACGTGAGACTGTCATGGAGCCCGTGAATTTACAGGAAATTCCAGTTTTTTCTGACTGGCACGTTAAACTGAAAGTTTCTACGTTTTCACATCATTATGAGCCCCGGCTATAAAAACACATTAAAACATACTCTGCTGAGGTATCACAGAAACACATCACAGCAGACTGCAGTATGAATATGAGCTAGCTTTCATGTTTAACTTCACCGTTGGAAGCTAAGCAACAGAACTAACGGTAATTGAAAAGTAGCCAGCTAACAAGCAAAGACTGGCAGACACGGCTGACTGAGCTGCTAACATGACAGCTCTGAGTGTCAAACGTCAGTTTAATAAATAATAACGCTTCCATGAAGAGATGAAGAGCTTCGTGTTGTACTTTAACTCAAAGTTCACGGAATCCTATATGCTAACCAGTTAGCCTGCCGCTAGAGTCCCCATTGCGCCTGCGCGTACTTGACAGCCACTCTACCAACGGTAAAAAAAATAAATAAATAAATAAATAATAAATAACATCCATGTTTTTAGCTAACATCGGTCACTCCGGTGTGACAGCCGTTAAAGATGGAGCACGTCGACAGGAGAGGCTATCACTACAGCGAGCACACGACCAACACAGGCACACAAAGGGACATTGATGTCATTCCAGTCCGGCTGCCTGTGAGGCAAGGCCGGTGAAAAATTACACCTGACAACACTCCGGAGCTAGCTGGTTGGCTGTGTGTGGTCACTATGCTGTGCTGCATCATGGCTCCCACTCCAAGTTTAACAGATCAATATCAGTCCTGACAACAATATCGACGACCTGCCACACTTCACTCTTACTATATCACCTTTAGGATATCTGGCCACATCGTGTAGTCCCGTCTGTATCCGTCTGCTCCGGTTAACTTCAGCACAAACATACAACACAGTCCAAAGTGTGTGGAATCTGGAGTGGGGCTAGCTCCGTGTTAGCTGTGTACGCTTCCTCCGTGTCCAAATGTTTCCTTAGAAACTTGGACGGAAAAAAGCTCGAGATAAAACGGGCTCAACACCCGGTGAGAAGGCGTACAAGCGGGCTGACTAAACTCTCAATCTAACGCTGCTTTGCCGGGCCACACACTCAACGTTTTTCGTCATCCTCCTCCTCATCATCATCATCACGATGATGGTGATGGTGGTAGTGGTGGACCCCTTCTCCTTCGGTTTCAAGTGTCGCAGCTTTCCACCACTTCTTCGCCCCACCACCACCACTACAACCGATTACTCACCTGTCGTTGTGTCCCGCAGATACCTCTCCATCTGCGGGAAAGTCATCTCAGGTAGATCCAGCGCCGCTCCGTAACGCTCCAGGAACGAACAGACCTCCGCGAAGCTCGGGCAGAGCGCCGGGCCGGAGCTTCTCACCACCACCGGAGCAGCCATCTTTCCAGGCGGAGAGAAACAGGAGGGGAGGGCTCGCTGCTAGGATGCGACTGTGTGCGAGTGAAATGAATGGAGGGAGTGAAGAGCCTACCGGTGTCAAGCTGGGCAGTACGAGGGGCTGCAGCTTCCGGGGAAGACTTTCAAAATAAAACGTTTTTGGAGTTGTTCGTCAATCAAATAATCAAAATTAAGGGTGTATGTGACACTGTTAGTTCCATGAGCTACCCTAAAGACGTTTGTATTACATTAAACAGCCTGCTGTTTATATCTGTCTTCGTTTTTATCACGAGAGACACACGTTACACCTTTATTTTAGATACGCAGTCAGTTCATTTCCGGTGTCATCGCACGTGTTTTACGACAGCTTGACGCAGCTTCCAGAAGTTGGGAGGAGAAATGCCCAGAATTCACTGCGATAGACCAACATTAAAAACATTTCCAAATTATTTTGGTTTTATTCCTCAAATGTTCCCGGAATACGCGCCGCCCCTGCCGTATAACCTTCATCTCATCACCAGGCTCACACACACAGATCAGAAACCAACCCGAGCTGTGAGCGAAGGATGCAAACTGACGTTTTATTTCTCGTGATTTGCATTTATATATTTATTTATACAGTGTATCCACACGAAGTATCAACCAGTCTGCTCCGTAGCACAGTACAGCAGCTCCCGCTGCATGCTGCGCACATAGTCACGCTGCCCAGGAAGATGGTGCATTCACGGACTGTTGGAAATATCTCACACCCAGAGGATGGAATTCCAATCTGCCCGGGCGAGCTGTTTACTCTTAAGTTTCGTTTGAGTTGAGGGTTTTGAGTAGCATTACATTACATAACACTTAATATTACAACCAAATGAGCAAAATACAAACTTTTCCGCTGCTTTGTAACATTTAAAAAATGAATAAATGTATTGAAGCTTTATGTTGAGCAGACACTGATGCAAAATCAGTTTTACTATGAAGTGCCAGCCCATTAACAATTTCAACCAGAACTTTGTCCTGCGACCGTCCGATCGCAGAACCTGTCTGTAAGCCCGTCTCTGAGTTTTAGCCACTTGTGCTGACTTGCCCACAAGGCAACTTCACGGAGCTGCTGCCTGTAACTAACATATTTGCCACAGGGAGACAAAGAGACTGCAGAAAATCCCACATCTGGACACAGTTTGGGCTTTTTAAGCGATCTGAGTTTACTGCTCATCAACATCTTTGCCAGTTACAAGCTTTTTATTTTTACTGTCGATGGTTACAAGAGCACAAACATCAAAGTCTGGAACATTTTATACAAATAAGACCTTTATGTACAGATTTATATACTGATTCTCTATCCTCTGTTTTATAGCCTAATGTAACTTGTTCTCAGATTTATTTAGATAATTAAAAATATATATATTCAATATTAAAATAATAGTAATAAAGTTTTGTTTGTCAGAACTACATTTTTCTTCTTTCATCCTGTGAATCATCTCACAACCCCACAGACTTTATCCTGAGAGCTCATGGAGGGCTCCAAAGCCCCGTGAAGGGAACCACAGCTTATGAATGCTAGTCCAAGTCCGCACACACCAGTGGCTGTTTGCAAAACACAAACGTGATTATGTCAGACGCCGAGACATTTTTAAAGCTGTTCTGTAACTTTGTCCAAATACAAAAGTACAAAAAATCTGATCTCAAGGGGGGGTTACAGCTACACTTCATCATGCAAACCTGTATCATCT
Organism: Nibea albiflora; assembly: GCA_014281875.1. NCBI lineage: Eukaryota > Metazoa > Chordata > Actinopteri > Sciaenidae > Nibea > Nibea albiflora. Next base: position 25,098,771 of record CM024794.1, read on the forward strand.
ATTGACAAATCAATACAAAGTCTTGATTTCCCTATTTGTTTTTATTTTGTTTCCATTGGTAATAAACACAAAACCTACTTAAAGGCATCAATACAGCGTATTCGACTTTTAAAGTACAAACTGACGAGCTGAATTTGAACGCAGCATTAGGCGGCAGCTGTAAAATCCGGGCTTTCGATTTGCACGTGAAAGCATCTGTTTTTAAAGAAGGGCGGAAGGAGTTTTATGTCTTACAGGAAGAAGACTCGAAAGTTGTGGTTATTGTTTCATCTGTTGAACGTCTAGTCTGCCACATCATTTATCTCCGGGCCTGGAAAACACCTTAGAAGTGACCTTTCTGCAGGAGAACATGTTTAATCGCGGCCATGGCACTTAAATAGACGAAAAAAACAGTTAGCGGGAGCAGAGAGGTGAGTTCAAGTTCATCACGTTTACAATGAATTATGAGCTACCGTCAACAATAATGAATTCATTAACTTAGCGGGAGTTTCTTCTGGTGCATGTAAGTAACCTGAATGTGTTGAGTTAAGAACAACTTTGAAGTGAAAGTTTTAAAAGTGATGCTGAAGTCTGATTGTGCTTCTTCATCAGTCGCACCTCATGGCTAAACACAATGCACTGAGTTAAGGTAGCTTCTAAATGAAGTGCATGCATGCTTCGCTGAAAAATACAATAAATAAAGTAGAACTAAAACAAATGTTACAGTACGGTGCAAAACAGCAGCTGCAGACAAGCGCATGAGCCTGGTGATGTTGTGGGTAGACATGCGATCACGAGTTGTCTCCTAAACATGTGTTATAAACATGTTTCACAATTTCAACAACAACCTCCCAAGAAATTCCTAGAAACAAACCAGCCTCAGCTGTGTCGGATGGGGATGACTAGAATCAAACAAGCAGCCAGTAAATCAGGTTATTCCCTCTAATACAACAAGTCTGAGGTCACAGTTAGAGGAATACGATGCTATGACTCAGATTATATCAACAGACTTAACCAGACTGTAAAGAAATATGAATATGTATTTCAGTGCAAACACGCCTGTCTGTATTTTATCAGTTTTTGATTGAGTGTGAAATGACAGGCTGTTTTTAAATGATGTGTGTGAAAATTGTGTGCAGGTGTGCAAAACTGTGCAGCTCTTTTCATTATAAAAACACACTTTACATATATTTATGTCTTCTAGCCTTTGATTTTTATCACATTTTTCACAACACAAAGAAACTCTGTGTATGTGAAAACCTACTTCTGATCAGAGAAAAGGTAAATAAGTAAATAATTGGGAAACACCTTGAGTTATTAAGACAATCTTTTCACAAATATTAGTTAACTATTAGTAAAATATATTAGTAAACTGTGAGTTTCAGTAGAAAGCAGAACAAATCGGGGAAGTGAGCAGCCACCGGAGTAGTACACATCATCTATACTGTACTTTACTTGCCTCTTTGACAGCTTACCACACACACACACACACACACACACAACACACACACACACACACTTCACCACGTTTTGCATTCAACTAATTAAAATTGCAAAAAGGCAAAAGGAGCTTCGGTCAGTGTGGAGGAACACGGCAGTATTCTGTACAGACAATGACAATGTCTAAAGGTCAAAAATATGAACCAGAAGTTACGGTTATGATGCAAATAAGACGTTATGACTCAAATCAAATCTCAACCAGATTTTCAAGAAACCCTCATCGTTTACGTTGAAGCAAACATGCCTCGTAAGCAGTTTTTTGGTTGAGAAACACAGATTGTAAATGGGGGGCGGGGCATAAAATGATGATTCCTAGGAACATGTCAGAATTTTAGAGAAGAGAAAAAAGAACAAATATGCAAGTCTGAAACATGAAACCAGAAGTGTGTTTTTGTCTGTGTGTGTGTGTGTGTGTGTGTGTGTCTGCAGGATTTGTTATTTATGTGCTGGAGATAACAGAGGAGCGGTGAGATGGCTATCGCACACGTGGCTACAGAGTACTGTGTTCAGCGACTTTCTGCTGAAGGAGCCGAACCAGGCTCGATACCGCAGCATCCGAACGGAGCTGGCTGTGGACAAGATGGTGACCTGTGTGGCAGTCGGCCTGCCCCTCCTCCTCATCTCTCTGGCCTTCGCTCAAGAAGTCTCAGTTGGTAAGTGTGGTTGGTATGGAGCCTCTTCATGACCGGATCATGGCTGGATCAGGTCCAGAATAGGAAGTTATTCCACTAAGAGAAACTGACAGATTCTAATCCTGTGTTTGGGAGCAGTGTTGCATGTTGTTTAGGCATTAGAGATAACGTGCTTTGTGTTTTTATCCGTCTCTTTCAGGTACTCAGATCAGCTGTTTTGCTCCCTCTAACTTCTCCTGGAGGCAGGCAGCTTATGTGGACTCGTACTGCTGGGCAGCTGTGCATACACACACTCTACCTCTGTGGCTGCACAAGGTACACACACACTGGGTTACACTATACAAATGTGTTATTGTTAGTCTTAATTTAATGATTGAAACTTGTCCACACACATTCCATGTGGGAAAATATTTTGTAGCACGCCTTCTGCAGAACAATAAGGCGTGTTTTGACTCTTCTGCTGCGGGAACAGACAGTGTGTTTTCATGAGTCATCGTGCCGTGCAGTAATAATATACTGTGGGTGTAAATGAAGCTTTGTACTTTCATTTTTGCTTCTTGTGAAAAAAAAGCTTCTTTTCAAATCATTGTTTTATATTTACAAGTTTGTGTTGTTAAAAACACCCGTACGGTCTCTGCAGCTACAGACATCTGATGAAAAACAGCTGATTATTAATCAAAAAGTCAAGCTCAGTCAAGTTGTGGAGGTTCTCCACTTCCTGCTCAGGTTGGGTCATTGATGAGAATCTGACACTGTTGTTACTGCTGCGTTTATGTCTTTATGATTGGATGAATGTTTTCATTGTGTTATTTTGCGGTTTGTCGTAGTGTGTGGTTTCTGTAGTATACAAGTTACAGACTGGCCTTCATTTATTTCTGAATGAGGGGGCAGATATTTGATATTTACAATAAAGTAAACACATCGCTGGTTTGAAGAGTGCATTTACATTTTCAATCCAGTTACACTGAACAGAACTGTTGAACTGCTGACAAACACACTGATGGAATAAATCTTCAAATCTTAATGCATATGAAGAGAGTCCTGGTCAAGACAGGCAGCAGCGCAGACTAAGAACAGACAGCGTACAGTACAAGCCAGACACCCTGAAGTTTCTCCAGCTCTGTCATGTTATTGTGAACATTCTCCTCATGTCTCTTGTCTCCAGTTCTTTCCCTACATCCTGTTGCTGGTGGCGGTGTTGATGTACACCCCGGCGTTGTTCTGGAGATTTTCTGCAGCGCCCCTCCTGCAGTCGGACCTCAGCTTCATCATGGAGGAGTTGGACCGGTGCTACAACCGCGCTGTCACTCTGGCCAAACGCATGGCCACGTCAGGACTGTTCACATCGGAAAGGTAGGACTCACTTTACTTTGGTGCAACAACATTTAAGTGTTGATTTTAACTGTTCTTCTTCTGTGTTTCCTCTCAGCTCTTTGAACACCGACCCCACTGAGGGCTGTTTCAATTACCCGCTGGTGGAAAAGTTTCTGATGACCAAGCGTTGCTCGCGGACATTGCTGTTTTACTACCTGTTGTGTCGCTGCCTGACTCTTGTCACCCTGCTGTGTGCCTGCATCTACCTGGGCTACTATCTCCGTCTGGCTTCTATCACGGACGAGTTTGGCTGCTCGCTGCGTGTCGGACTGCTCATCACCGACCCGAGCGTCCCCGAGGAGGTGCAGTGTAAGCTCATCGCCGTAGGAGTCTTCTCTCTGCTGAGGTATTTGTCTGAACAGTACACCGTTTGGTCATGATAGAAACAGACTGAAGTGTGTTTAATGTGCTTCATCAAATATAAGGTGGGACGGTCAGACAGTGGATTGATTCTGCCTTTGTCAAGCTCAAGCTTTTCAAGTCTCTCTGCATCCTGGTTCCTGTTTCCAGAACCAGTAATCATGTTGTTACAGTAACACATCCATGTTGTTACAGTAACACATCCATGTTGTTACAGTAACACATCCATGTTGTTACAGTAACACATCCATGTTGTTACAGTAACACATCCATGTTGTCATTGAAACATGTCAAACTGATAGTTTTACTCTTTACTCTGTTTCCAGTCTGGTAAACTTGGTCCTGTTCATTGCACTGATTCCTGTGGTGATCTACGCCAGCCTCCGTCCCCTCTTCTGCCATGGGTACGCCCACTTTCTGGAAACTTACCAATCACTGCCGACAGTGGGTGTCCTGCCCAGACCTGATGGCCAATGGGACGATCTCTCTCTGTATGTCCTCTTCCTGGACGAGAACATCAGCGAACTGAAGTCCTACAAATACATCAAGGTGTGTTAGTGTGTCTGAATACTGTACTGTGAAATAGTGTAAACAATAACGTAGCATATAATATTTTTTGTGTGTTTTCTAATGTCAGGTGTTGGAGTTGTTGAAGAAACGAGGCGAATGCTCGGGAGAAAACTTTGATGCCATAGGTCTGCTGCAGACTCTCTGTCTGGTGAAGATGGACACTGTGGACGGGATTAAAGCTACCGGAGCTGCAGCGAAACTGGATCAAGGAAAAGCAGACACAGCTGAGTCTGCCAGCAGCTCCACAGTGACCAAGAACAGCTGCAACCATCCGAACTCAGCCGCTGATGACAGCAAGATGGAAACTGAGATGAAAGGTGGCTATTCAGTGATGCTTAAAAATCCCATTTGAAATTAAGAATTCAAATCAGAAGAGGTCGTTACCATCTTCAGTTAAAACAGGTTGAACTGTGGATAGAGATGTACATCTCGTTGTTTAAAGGAAATGTGGAGGAAAGGATGAGCAATGAGAGGAAACAAAGAGTTAGAAGTGGAGGAAAGGGTGTAGGCCAACAAAATGTGAGGTTGACAATTACCTTGAGCCAGCAAAACCTGTTTCCTGAGTGAGCACAGCATTTCCTAGAACAGAAACAAGTTTGACTTTCTGTTTTGCTGTCAGATGATATAATCGTGCATATTTTATTCTTCAAAACTAAACACTGTGTATAATCACCTGAAAATAAGAATGACGTTTTTGTTAACGTAGAATGAGACGTTACAATCCATGTGGGTCCTCTTAGATGGAGTCCGCCAACCACCATGTTTCTACAGTAACCCAGAATGGACTGTGCTAAGCTAAAGGCTAATGCTGTGTAAATTAAACACCTATTAAATCTGCACAAAAATCCCAAATTGCCTCAAAGCATGAAAATTGTTTTTATTTTCAGAGCTTGATCCCTTGCTGTCAGGAAACTGTGACGTAACAGGCAGCAGAAAGAGTGAAGGAGGAACTCTCCGGCAGAGAGCGATGTGATTGGCTGCTGACTTGGCGATGGAAACCTGGACAGAGGTGTTACTTTGAGGAAATACGTTCACCACGATCCCATGATGCAGCCACAGATCATGATAAAAGCTGTAGTCACTGTCTCATCTCATCTTCAAGGCTTTCACCATTGTGAGATTCAAAAATCAGATTTTTAGTTTTTTTTTTCTTTCTTGGAATTAAACTGAAATTAAATGAATGAAACATTGAATCATCTAAGACGAGACGTAGAGTAAAACTCATGTTGGTACATTTCTCAGGAATCATTCAATTTGTTAAATCATTGATTAATCCAAATAATGTTTCAGTTATTGGTTTAAAACACTACAGGACTGAAAGGTAGAAAGTTACACCTGTTCTGAGTTATGGGATATGACGATCAGACTGACTCCACGGAGAGCTTTTGAATATCTAAACAGTGGTACATGTGTACATGTTTATACAGTTATCAGGTGTGTGTGTTTGTCTATTTAAAGTGCAGCAGTACAGTGAGCATGCAGTAAATGTTATTACAGTATAAGAGGTCGCCTACTGCCTGAACCAGCAGATTTACTATGTGACCTCGGGACAGGAAGTAAACAGATCTTTGTTTGTTCACCTCATGTTTAGAAAGAATCTTTATACTGACGCCATGTGACAATTTCAACTTTAGATTCAAACTTTGCAGTCATCAAAAGGAGAGGTGGTTTGTTTGATGTGTTTATTTGCACTGTCATTGTGGGAGAATGTAATTTTCATGAGATTGTCTATCACATTTCAAGGCGTTGTCATGTTTGTAAAGGTGAATTCCACTCAGTGAGGAGTTCATCCTTCATTATTCTGTTGTGCGTGGTCGAGCAGTGACTCGACGAGTCATTCTAAGATGGCTTTAGCTGTTAAAGTCTTTGATTTATCTTAGAAGAGGCTTTTTTCACATGAATTCCTGATTAGTTTGGCATTCGCCCTGAACAAATGGATGTGTGTCATTTATGCTGACTGGTTAGTTCTCATATGTAGATCTGGTCATTTACATGTCAAGCTACAGCCAACAGTTCTACAGCTGCCATCTATCTGTTTCTCAACAAAAACGGTACAAAGGTTTCATTGTTTCATAAATTCATAATATCCAAGGAAACAACAGATCAGAGGTAATAACTCAAAGAAGTTTTCCGATGTTTGGATGAATTAAACTTGGTGAGCTTGTTTATGAATCTCAGGGATGAAAACATCTCACTACATCACATGTGACAGTGTGTCAGTGTTTACGTCAGGCCCCTTCCACTGCCTGTATATATGTACTGCACTATGTGGAACATTGTAACGTGTTGTCATGATGTTACCATGGTAACCTTGTGTTAGATGAACTCTTTTTTTGATCATGATGGTTAAATGTTATTGAGTCACTTTATTGATGTAAAGTCTGAAAGAAGCTTGTTGTGATGTGGGGAAACTTTTTCAACTTGTGAACTGACATTTTAATGTTTTAGATCTCATGATGGTTCTCTGTTAATTATTACACTTTGTCTAAGAATAAATGGAGCAGGCTTTAATGTTGAGTTGGATGATGTCTACTTATTGTTGTATCATATGAGTGACGTTGTTTAACGCTTGGTATGTAGTTACAATGGACTGTGAAGATAACCACTCACAATCAATAATCTAATCTTACATATCCGGTATAAACAAAGGCGATCTAAATTTAAGGTTTGTGTGTTTTGTGTTTAAGTCCAGTAATTAACATGTGACGTCACACAGCACCGAAGTATCTGGCAGGGTCGAGCTCATTTGCATATGAGGACCTCTGACCATCAGGTGGACGGATTACCGAGTTATTGGACATATTTTCTTTTCATCTTGATGTGAAGGCGTGTTTTTGATATCAGGACGTCTTTGTGTGAGTTTATTTAAGTGAACATCTTTTTCGTCTTGTCACACGGAGTGTTGGCTGGTTTGGAAGTGATGGCGTCGTGTTTTTATCCTCAGGTGTTACTTTGGTGAATTTTTCAGCACAGGTTGAAGGAAAAACGAGCAAATTCAGTGGATTTGCTCGTTTCATGACAAACCGACGACATTTATAACCGAGTGGTCACAACGTGTGTTTGTCTCAGCTGCATTTGGATTCATTAAGCGTTAATAGGCCTAAAGAGCCGCTGCTGTGTAGCCACAGAGAGACAGTTACACTTTAACTTGTTCAGGAAACCCTTCAAATTAAACTAATATCGCGTGCACGGACAGAATGGTGGACTTCATGGACACTTTAGTACTTTAATAAACTTTATTTAGTTAACGAGCTTCGACGTGTGCTGCAGCTGCTGCACGGGGCTGCTGTCATCTGATTCATCCAGTAGAGGGCGCTGCAGCTCCGTCTGTCACCATGGAAACAGTCGATGGGATTTAAACAGAAGTTATTTAAGCGACGTTGTTCTGATTACACATGACAGTAACACAGGTAGAGAAGTGTTTGTATTTAATTGAACCAGAAGTTTAATTTAATGTTTAAAAGCGGATTAAAAACTGTTTCTCTTATTTGGGTGGCAGGAGCATCGGATGTGGCGCATGCGCAGTTTATTACTCAGTCTCCCAACTTTAAACGTTTTGTCAAAGATCGTCAAATAAAGACATTACTGCTCGGTTTGTTGAGTGTGAGGCAGATAGGTGTGATTGTGTGTGTTTGTAGGTGACATTGTTTACAGTGCTGTGATTTGGTGACGTGTTTTTCATTGAATTGTCATCTATTCGGCGCAGTGCATGACGGGTAAACAGAGTGTGAAGATATAATCCTTTAATTTACGTTTTTACGGCGATTTACAACAAACACGAACAAAGATCCGCTTTGACGTGTTTGTTGTTTCATCACGTCTGCTCGTTTCCTGTGTTTGTTTAATGTCAGCACCGTCACGGAGGTGTCGTCTCCCCGCAAAGACCTCTCTGCCTCTGAGCTGTACAACTCATACTTACCTGGCAGGGGAGATACCATGATCAAGAAGGTGGTTCACCCAGGGCGAGGCTCAGCCATTGCACTCCGGCGGAGCTGACCTCTGCGAATTCCCCAAATGTGGGAATCTCGACTGCATAATTTCTGGTAGTGGGGGACTGCGTTCGCGCTCTCCCCTGATAAACATGTTCAATGAAAATTCAAAGCAAGTCTAACAGCTGCAGAGCTGCAGGGAGAGGTTCTGTTTGAAAACTCTTCAGACTTCATGTTTCAGATTCAGACTCACAGAGTTTGTGTGGATTCATGTTGCATCATTTGTGTGTATACAGCAGTTATGTAAATACCATTTAATCTCAAATCATCGGACACAAATCTAATTAAACTTCTGCGTGTCATTATATTTTGCAGCGTGGATTCCGAGTCGGACTCAGATTTAGAAGCTGGTACATGAAATAAACAGAGAACACACACAGGTAGATGATCAGAGTTTAGTCCGTGAATCCACCTGGAGAGTTTCACAGACATTTCAGGCTGTCTGTGGAGGTTTGGCCGAGCTGAGTGTCTGATTGGCTGCCGGAGCGTGACGTGGCTCCACGCGCAGAAACGCACGACCCCCGGTCCACTTAGCTTTTATTATGGGGGAACCGCAGTGCATTGTGGGAAATATAAACCGTATTTTTGAAGTAAAATCTGAGTAATCTGACAGTATAAAACAGTTTCCTCTGGATTAAATCCCTGCAGAGTCACTCAGCCTTCCACAGTCTCTGGTTTTGGTCACACGTGTTTTGTCAGCACCGTCAGTCAGCACAGCACGTCTGTGGAAGACCTCTCTGCCTCTGAGCTGTACAACTCATACTTACCTGGCAGGGGAGATACCATGATCAAGAAGGTGGTTCACCCAGGGCGAGGCTCAGCCATTGCACTCCGGCGGAGCTGACCTCTGCGAATTCCCCAAATGTGGGAATCTCGACTGCATAATTTCTGGTAGTGGGGGACTGCGTTCGCGCTCTCCCCTGATAAACATGTTCAATGAAAACTCAAAGCAAGTCTAACAGCTGCAGAGCTGCAGGGAGAGGTTCTGTTTGAAAACTCTTCAGACTTCATGTTTCAGATTCAGACTTACAGAGTTTGTGTGGATTCATGTTGCATCGTTTGTGTGTATACAGCAGTTATGTAAATACCATTTACTAGATAATAGAAATAAGGGAGGGGGTGAGGTGTGTTGCTGTGGGCGTGTCTATACCTGCTGAATGTAACCACTGTGAAACAATCAGATCTCTAATCATCGGACACAAATCTAATTAAACTTCTTCGTGTCATTATATTTTGCCAGCGTGGATTGCGAGTCGGACTCAGATTTAGAAGCTGGTACATGAAATAAACAGAGAACACACACAGGTAGATGATCAGAGTTTAGTCCGTGAATCCACCTGGAGAGTTTCACAGACATTTCAGGCTGTCTGTGGAGGTTTGGCCGAGCTGAGTGTCTGATTGGCTGCCGGAGCGTGACGTGGCTCCACGCGCAGAAACGCACGACCCCCGGTCCACTTAGCTTTTATTATGGGGGGACCGCAGGGCATTGTGGGAAATATAAACCGTATTTTTGAAGTAAAATCTGAGTAATCTGACAGTATAAAACAGTTTCCTCTGGATTAAATCCCTGCAGAGTCACTCAGCCTTCCACAGTCTCTGGTTTTGGTCACACGTGTTTTGTCAGCACCGTCAGTCAGCACAGCACGTCTGTGGAAGACCTCTCTGCCTCTGAGCTGCACAACTCATACTTACCTGGCAGGGGAGATACCATGATCAAGAAGGTGGTTCACCCAGGGCGAGGCTCAGCCATTGCACTCCGGCGGAGCTGACCTCTGCGAATTCCCCAAATGTGGGAATCTCGACTGCATAATTTCTGGTAGTGGGGGACTGCGTTCGCGCTCTCCCCTGATAAACATGTTCAAAGATAATCGTCAGCTGACGGAGGTTCGGTTCCGATCAGAGTTGCTGTGCTGCGTGTTTAATCGGTGTCATTACAAACAGCTTTAACGTTTGAACGTGTTGAAGCTGCTCTGTCGCTGCTCCACGCGCTGTTTGTGTCGCTGTGACTGACACGTGCAGCAGACAGTCCGGTCTGATGTCCGCTGGAGAATACCGGAGCTCCCTCTCGGTCAGTGTGTCACAGGTTCACGGTAACGTCAGTCACAGCTGTTCACGGTAACGTCAGTCACAGCTGTTCACGCGGTAACGTCTTTTAAACTGAACCGGGCTCCTCCCACCTCGAGTTCCTATTGGACTAACAGACACCACGTGACCCGAGAGCGTCAGGAAGAAACATTTTGTGTACCAACAATCCTCTCTGAACATTTCTTTAAAGTGACTCTGAGAGTTTAACGTTTTCCTCAGCTGTCGTTCATCTTTAATTATTATTAATGTGAGAACAGTTTCCTCAGACTGACACCGTCAGTGAGGCTGACAGCTCGCAGAATGGCGTCCTCTCCTCCGAGCCTCTGTCGGTATCGCTTCTCGGCCTTTTGGCTAAGATCAAGTGTAGTATCTGTTCTTATCAGTTTAATATCTGATACGTCCCCTACCCGGGGACCATATATTAAATTGATTTTTGGAACAGGGAGATGGAATAGGGGCTTGCTCCGTCCACTCCACGCATCGACCTGGTATTGCAGTACCTCCAGGAACGGTGCACCCCCTATACATGTTCAATGGTAAACACCGTAATTTATATTAAATTCGGATTTATTAAGTGTGTACTTGTTATGCTACTTATCATGATGATGAACTGTCAGCTAACATAACCATCCATGTTTTGATGACTAACATGAAAAAAAGCACATTAATTATTAACAACATCTGCTGACAAAGGTAGCTTCATTGTTGACCATGTAACATTATTTTTCATTGCACTAAGTTTAAGACACATGTTCATGGACGTATTCTTACTGTCCTACTTTTATTCCATACCTAATAATATTACCAATATTTATTATAAATGACCAATTAACGAGTCACCTCTGATACTGTATGCAGCTAGGTAAAGGAGTGATGATCATACAGCACATGCAGCGGTCTAAGCAGACTGAAAGGCATGCAGCAGATGACAGAACATTTATTACGACCACAAGAGGCCTGACACTTGACTTGGTCTTCCTAAAAATCTCTGCTGTGCCACTTTTCTTCACCTGAGTCCACCCAAGGCTTGTCAAACATGGCTTTGCTGCATGCCACATGCCTCTCTCCCCAATGTAATGTTAGAAATTGAATAATATATCCTCAGACATCGTTTAATTCAGATTTTTCTGATGAAATATGTTTTGATTTCAAATAAATTTTGTTGCATGTTTAACATTCGCAAAACTTTGTTTCTAAACATGCCTCTACATTAAATGTTGAAGTTTTACTGAAACTCACCTTTTTTTTCAGTGACAGAAGAACGTCCTCCTCACCTTCAACAGATGCTGGCCCTGGTTGCATAATCCCGAGAATCAAATCAGCTCCCTCATATAATTTTGTTTTTATTGCACTGAAGCTGAACCCAGAAGGTCTCCTCTGTTTGCAGAAAACACAGCTAACGTGTCCTGAAGGTGATCAGCTTCAACAGCAGCGCTCTGATGGAAAGTTGTCTAAGTGACCATGGCACTGTCAGTATGTAGATTTGGTTTAAGGTGTCTGCACCTGATGCAGCATAATCAGCAACACGGGCCTCAGCTGGGCCCAGCATGCCTCGTTATAACCTCACGAAGCTCAGTGCAGTGAGCTCTCTCTCACCGCCCACCTGCCTCTTTGTTTAGATTTGCATTTAAATTTTGCATTTTGCCAAATGCTTGAGCCCCTGTTGAAGACCTCTAGTTATTTACAGGAACCTTTTTACATCAGGAGAACTGAAAGGAAACATTTCACTTTGAGTTAAACCAAAAACACCTTGTGACGTCGCTGGTGTGAAGACGTGAGTGCAGCAAAAATGTTTTTTATTCTTTAACAGCTTCCCCAAAGTAACAAGCAACATGGACGTCTGTTTATTGTGTAAATCTCTTGTGTCATATTTTTAAAGAAGTGTGGAACCGTTGTGTTAAACTGAAACAAATGCACTTTAATAACTGTAAACAGCTACCCACATGCAAGGTTTGTACAGATAATATAATAATCACATCTTCAACTGACTCCCATAAAAAATGTTATGTATTCATTCTAATATCAAATACAGGTTTGAAGCCGAGCTCATGGAAATGAAACAGAACAACCGCTGAGTTTCTAAAATCAGCTTTAAACGTCAACTGAAAAGTACAATAATGAATACACTGCAGACTACCGAGCCCTAAAATGTAAATAAGAATAATCCCCAACAGACAAAACAGCTCAAAAGAATTTCAAACAAACCAAATCTATGTAATAAAAACAATAAAACCTGGAGAAAACCAGAAGACTGCAAAGTAAAAGCATATTTATATTTTAAGATGTATAAATAAATATTAAAGATGTGTCAAACATGCTGAGGTAGTTAGTTTGAATGAAAACATTTATTTAAGACCATCAGCAGTGTGTCAAACAGTGAGAATGTATTTAAACATCATTAAATAAATCATAGAGGATCACACAGTAAAATAACCGTTCATCAGGTGTGCCATGATCTCAGCATGCTATTATTTTCTACCAGTGGAAAGCTGCTGGTAAGTAAACAACAGGCTCGCCCTCTGGGAAAAGGGAGGAGCGTGATCAAGGTAACAGACACCATTTACTCATCAGAGCTTCTCATGACCTCTGCAATTCTACACTTGTGCAGCTGTAGCTCATCACAGCGGATGACTTCTTGTCAAGCTAACACTTTAGTTTCTTGTCATACACGGTCAAGATTTGGTTTTCAACAGGAAAAAGATGGACGATGGACAGCAGCCGGACACAGAGGAGTCGAACAAAGGCCAGGACGAGGAGGGGAACAGTCTGGATTGGCTCCTGAGGAAAGACGACACAGAGATAATACCTGCACCTATGGATACCAACGTCCCAATGTCCAGGTAACTGGTTCTACTGGGGAAGAACAGATGTTTTATTTCTCTTTACAGGTAATGCACATGGCATTTCATTTTAAAACCATGCATACGGACTGTTGGGGGTGTCAACACAGCAGTTAAACCTGTAGGGACTGATTCAGTATCAGGTGACATGGTGGCAAAGCCCAGGTAAAGAAGCAGTTTGTTTATTTGTCCTGGAAGATTTCCCAAAGAGGCTAAACAATCCGTGCTTTAGATCATTTTTAATAATCATACATACAGTGTATTGTAATGTCTGTGCTCAGTTTCTAAAATAATCTATTCTGCATTATTTTTTATGAATACTTTAATAGTTGAAAAGACATGCAGTGTTGGAACAAATATCGGTACAATAAATTGAAGTATTGTATAGTTCATAACATTGATTTGAATTGAATAAGTTGTATGATTTTTATACATTTCAGCCAAGATCCTACCAGTGATACCAACACTGATGGTAAAGCATTCACAAGGGAGAGAGTGTTTGAAGCAGCATCCCAGGGAGACACAGCTCAGCTTCACGGCCTGCTCGACTACCTGCGAGTTAATCAGAAACGCCTTACGAGCCCAGAGTTCACAGGTCAGCAGGAAGAAAACAGTTTTATGTGTCTTATTTTTAACTGACGACCAACGTAAGTGTCCTTCTGTTATCTGTGACCATGTTAGCGTCTCCATGTGTCCTTGAAACAATGTTTGAGCGGTGAAGTGCGTGTAGTCATGCCAAACACGACTGTTTGCTAATGGCTGGAAGAGTTTTCAAAGTTTGTTTAAGAGCCGTCACTGATGGCTATTACATAAAACTATATATAATTCTCATGTGTAACACCTGAAATGTTTGAACCTGAAGGAGCTGCTCCATGAAACTAAATATAGAAGTATAGGTAAAGTTGTAAATATTGTAGTGAGAAACAAAAGTAGGTCACTTGTGCATTTTCCTGAACTTTCAGATGAAGTAAACGGGAAAACAGGCACTCCTGAAAGCTCTGATGAATCTGAAGGATGGTAAAAATGACGCAGTTGAATTTCTCCTTGACATCGCAGAGAAAACGGAAGATTTAGAAAATTTAATCAACGCATCGTACAAGGATCCGTACTACAAAGGTATGTAAACAAAAAGGTCAGACAGCGGGGCGTCTGCCATGTTTCTTCTAAACACTGGCTCTAAATGAGGCGTTTTCACAGCCACCATAGTTTCTCTTTCAAGCATGGAAGATGCGGATGAATGGATGGGATTGCATTTCACAACTCGTACATGCTGATCTCGCTGTCACAGGTCAGACAGCCTTGCACATCGCCATCGAGAGAAGAAGCTTTGACCACGTGGAACTGCTGGTACAGAAAGGAGCTGACGTGCAGGCCAAAGCCAATGGGAAATTCTTCCAGCAAGATGCAGGAACAGGTTTTTATTTTGGTAGGTAAATACATCCTAAAAAAAATACCATTTACATTTCTGCTCCCAGATCTTATCACTAAACTCCCCTCTGTGTATTTCCAACAGGTGAGCTTCCTTTGTCACTGGCTGCCTGCACCAACCAGCCCAACATCGTGTCCTTCCTCATGGAGAACCCGTACAGGAGAGCAGACCTGACTGACAGAGACTCACAGGGAAACACTGTCTTGCACAGTTTGGTGGTTATCGCAGACAATACAACAGAAAACACAGATATGATTGAAAGGATCTATGACGGGATCCTTATTCAGCACAGCAAACTTGAGAAACAAAGAAAAGTCCAGCTGGAAGCGATTGAAAACAATCAGGGGCTGACTCCTCTCAAGTTAGCAGCCAAGCAAGGAAAGATCGGGGTACGTCTGTTCTCTTTTGAAGGTGGATTTAAAACTCGTGACATGACATAGATAGTTAACTCTTTTCTGATTTCTCATTGGCCAGCTGTTTAAGCACATGTTGCACCGGGAATTCTCGGATGAGGAGATGAGGCCGCTGTCCAGGAAGTTCACAGAATGGGTCTACGGACCCATTCACTCCTCAATTTACGACACGAGCTCGATTGACACCGACGAAGAGAACTCTGTGTTGGAGATAGTCGTCTTTGGGAGTGAAATTCCGGTTAGAAATACATATTTGACTTTATTTGAACTGATAATGATCTGTGTTTTTCAGATAAAGGGTTTGAATAGAGAAAATAAGTGTTTTAACTGACCCGCAAGCTTTGTTTCAGAATCGTCCTGAGATGCTCAAGATCGAGCCTCTGCACAGTCTTCTCGAGGATAAGTGGAACAGGTTTGCCTCCAAGTTGTTCTTGATGAATTTCTTGGCTTACCTGATATACGTGATCATCTTCACCACTGTGGCCTTGTACAGAAAGGAAGGACAGGTGAGGTCAAAGCCCGTCCGCTAAACAAAGCGTGTTTAGAGTTAAACATCTTCATCAGCAGATTATCTGACCCACAGCCTCCGTTTCCTATTGAAAACGTCCCAGCCGACTACCTCCGCTGCGTTGGCGAGATTATCATTGTCCTTGGAGCCGTGTGGTTTTTCTATAAAGCGGTGAGAAATCTGCTGCAGTAACTCACAAAAACACTCAAAATTTGCATCAAACTTATCTATATTTTCATAATCCCACAGATAATTGTTTTCAAGAGGAACCCCCCAAACTTCACTTCCCTTTACACTGATGGATTCAGTGACATCCTGTTGTAAGTACTGCTGTGAGATCTTCTTCCCGAAGCTTTGACTATCATTGCTTTCTTACCACTCGTCTTTGTTTGCAGCTTCCTGCAGGCGACGCTCCTTCTGATCTGCGCAGTTTTGTACTTCTCTGGACGGAGGGAATATGTTGGCCTCTTCGTGGTCTCGCTGGCTGTTGCCTGGGTCAACGTTCTCGATTACTCAAGAGGCTCCAAACAGCTGGGGATGTACAACGTCATGATGCAAAGAGTAAGAATTAAGTTCTAGCAATCAAAAGTTTTGCATATGGTTGCCTGTTTTTAAAGTCTGTTTCTCTTTTTAGATGATTCTGGTTGACCTGTTACATTTTCTATGTGTCTATAGCGTCTTGCTTTTTGGATTTTCTGCTGGTAAGCCTTTAATGGACTCAAGATGACTTTGGAATAAAGACTAAAGATATTTTCCACGGTAAAGACTTCTTATTTCTCCTTATCTACAGCGATTGTTGCTCTCATCGAAGACCCTTCTTCAGCTAATAAAGGGGGTAATGGCACACGTGGAAGGTCCTTTGGTTCAGAGCCAATTGAATGCGAGAAGCCGAGCTACAATGACATCAAGTTCACAACGCTGGAATTGTTCAAGTTCACTATTGGGATGGGAGATCTGGAGTTCACTGATCATGTTCAGTACAAGGAGGTTTTCTACTTCCTGCTCATCTTGTACATAGTGCTCACTTACATCCTGCTGCTCAACATGCTCATAGCCGTGATGGGAAACACGGTCGATAGAATCAACGAAGAAAGTGAAAACATCTGGAACCTGCAGGTAAGCAGCTGTTCACACGTAAGTCTGGATATCAGCAGATCCTACACAGGAGATTTAGGCTGACACTGATCCAGCTTAGAAACTGAGTAAATATCTATGATACTTTGAAATATGATGAAGTATTTCTATATTGTGTGCAAATATATCAGAGGGCTATTACCATTTTGGACATGGAGAGGACTCTGCCCAAGTGCCTGCCCAATAAGATGTTCTCTGGAGTATCAAAGATGGTGCGTATCAGAAGCGAGCAGGGCAAGAGTCGTCGATTTTTCAGGTATGTGTGATATTATGTCCTGTTGTAAGACTGTATTGCAGGCGTAGAATATTTGGGGAATAAGTTGCATTGTTTAAGTTTGTACAAACCTGTCTGGGAAAGTATTTCTCTAAGTCAACTGTCGACACTAACACCCATTGTTAACCGTCTGGTTGATGATTGTCACCGAACCTTGAGCACACAGAACACTGATCAACCTCTTTAAACACCTCGTGCATGCAAGTTTAAGTTGTACGTGCTGTCGTGTGAGTTCATGCACCTTTAACCTTTCCAGAAAGATCTGCAGACTGTTGTCACCGTTTGGTAGTAACAGCAGTCAGTGGATTGTTTCTAAAGTCTGCTGCTTTTATATATAATATACTTTAAGCCACAAAATAGCATCAAGATATCATGAAAACCTCTGTGGGTAACTAGAGACATGGAGAATTAACTCTTCAGTTTATGATAAATCTTCTTTGACCTCAGGGTGGAGGAAAAGGACTGGAAACGGTGGCGTTGTGATCTCGGTTTTATCCAGGACGAAGACCCTGGGGATCATATGAAACAACCCAGCAACGTCCAGACTCCTGGTACAGCAGCACACCACAAACACACACGCCGTCTCTTCTTGCTGTTTCTAAGAAGTCACTAATCTGACTCACCATTTAATCTTTCAGGGAGTCCGTGGAGACTGAATCCACTCCTGGCGAGGATTCGTGGCAGACAACGACAACCAGAAATATACAACAATCCCTAGAGTCATCACAATTTAAGTTGAACTAAAGGTCCAGTGTGTAGCTGTTACTTTTATCCAAAGTGACTTACAAGAAGGGAAATAATCAAATGCACAGTGTGAAACGAACATGTTAGTGCAGCAACAAGTACTGTGACAGCTGTAGAGGGAGAGGAGGTAAGTATTTCTCTTTATACCATCTCAGAAAACATTCTCAGACTTGTAGGTCGACTTCGTGGTTGCAAGATGATTTTGTGTTAACTTGTTGAATCCTCAATGAAACCAGTTCAGTAACCAGAGAGCTTCTCTTTATATTTCCTGTTTGGAGCCATAATCAGAGTTTTTTTTTTGAACAATTTTACCTCCACTTACTATCTGACTGATCACAAGACGACGCATCATCGACCTCTGTTTTAATTCATTCCGGTTTTTAAATCATTTTGCAAAAAGGTTTTAATAACACAGCAGCAGTTGTTCAAAAACAATCATACATAATTACAGTGAAACAAAATTTGCACTAATTGTTTTGTTAGTTTTTAAATGTTTGTCATGCCTGTAGAAGAACTGATTTCTGATTGTTCTAACTGTGAATGTATTTTTGATATGCACTGAAGTCGTCTTGACACTCTTTATATGATTACAAAGTGACGCACTCGTAAAAGCTTTGTGTTTGCAAACTTTATTTTGGTTAGGGGGAATGTTTGTGCAAGACATTTTATTCCTGAAGGTTAGGCAAAACTGGAATATCACATTTTCACAAAGTAGAGAAAGTGAGCCCCCCTCCACCACCGTTCACGACATGATCCAAGGCGATCATGTTAACTGGAGTCAAAATAAATCTAGAGAGAGTTGTTACATACCTGTGCCCCAATAAATATTGCCATCTGAGTAAACTGACATGGTGAGCTACAATGTGCTTAAGTAGATTAGATTCTTACAGTGCATATTGACATGTACTGTTTCTGCATGAGGAGGTGGTAAAATGGAACCACAGACGTTCAAAGTTCTGGTTAGAACGTCTGAATCTTGCTTGGCGAACAGAAACAAACAAACTGGGGTGTACTGTGCAGACAGGAACCTCTCGCTCTAGATTTCTTTATGCTCGGTTCACATCTTTACACTTTTACTTCACAAGATTTTATCTTTAACCGTCCAAATGAGGGCAGCAGCTCTCCTTTATGTCACCAGGTTGTTGCTTATTACTGTCAGAACACAAGTTCCCGATACAAGCTTTGCCAAGGCTTTTGGCTGGGGTGGTTACAGAGAGGGACGCTTGGTCACTTTGGTCAGTGAGTCAGCAGCAAACAGTTCACACATCCCGACAGTGTCTAGGAATCGTGGCACACTTCAGGACTTCAGTCCATGACACAGTATCAGTAGTTACACTAAGTAGCTTGGTCCCCCATCAGAGATTAACTTCGTGCACCTTTGTCAGCGTGCACACCTGTGTGCAAGTACCCAAGCTTAACATACACACACGCAAGCACCCATTCACACATTTCTCCATACTAAGCCCAGTGGAGGCACTTCATATGAAACTGTAGAACCTGACTATGTCGGGCTGTAACGAGGCAGTTCAAAATAAACAGGGCAGGTCTGTCGAATAGTTTAGTGTTGATTTAAAGTTAGGAAACCCAAACAGACCTGGGAGGCGTCTGCCTTTAGGGCCAGACTCCTGAAAATACCTCTGCCACTTTGAATACTGGTCAGTTATCAGATATTTAGCAGAACCTCCAAACACCGCTGGCAGAATAAACATCAGTACATTTACCAGCATTTTAGTGGTGACAATTTTTGCCCTGTGCCCATCCCGTAAATAGGAACTTATTTTCATTGATACAGCCCATACATCATTACTATTCATACACACGCACACACAAATCATACTAGTGTGTGTTAAGATTAAAGTCAATAGCAGCTTTAAGGGGCAGGCACGTCAAAAATGAGAGCCAGAAAAACAAAAAACTGCCATCAAGTATGAAGACCAGAATCCAGAAAAGCTACGGCTTGCATCTCAGCTGTCTTTCTCTGAAGATGACGTTCATCATCATCATCATCATCATCATCGTCTCGCCTGTCTTTCTCCCTTTTGACCTGTACTGTATTCTCAGAATGATTCAGAGAAGAAAGAAATGCTTCGCATGGTGAAAGACATCAGATTAAAGCATGGATGCAAACCTCTTATTTGCCTCTGAGTGCAGACAATTCAGTTTACACTGTCTGCGTCGATGCGTGTCTCCTATGGCACCTAATGTGAAAACTCCTATGGCTTCAGGATGCAGTGGTCCAAAAAAATAAATTAAACTATATAAGGATATTTATTAAGTATACCAACTAAAACACAGTCCAAATACTTTAAAATAACTGCTACAGCCCTGTTCTACATACCTATTAATTCTGCTAAATACTATTCATATTTTACTCTTAAAATCATCTTAAATCCTCGATAGATAGGCAACATTTAAGACAGTGGGATAGGTGATTAATCAACAGGTATGAGTAGCATGATCACCTTAATATTTCCTTTAAGGCAACATCACTCATTCCCACTACACATGAACACCGCCCAATGATCTGACAGTACAGTTTGAACAGATTTAACCAAAAGGAAGAAAAAAAATTACTTCCTTAAAATGAAGCCATACTTAAGTTGGGATCCTGGCAAAGAAAGTCAGTTAAGGTAAGTATTGAGTAGAGGATAACTACTGTGACATTTAAGGCTTTTTCCAGAAGGCTTGAGGCTAGCAGAGCAGTGTACGCCCGGACAACATCAACCCGAAAAAGGACTAGAGGAGGAAATGGGTCCAGAGTTTCATGCTAGAAACATCTAGCAAAACAGAACCTGCATTAAAAGTCCTTTTTTTTTTCCTTTATAGGTAGCAGAAATACAACACAGGGTGAGGCCAGTGATTCGCAGATGAACAGCCCACCACAAGCCACACAGATAACGTCCACGCCACATCAGTTCACTTGGATTACAGTAGTAAGGTGGTGAGGAAACGTGTTGGATGGGAAATGAAGCATTTTCCCAGCTTGCATTATTTGAAGTACTTGCATGCTTGCAAGTGATCAATTTGCTTTTTCACATACCGACACACACACACGCCATTTTAATATGAATGGGATGCCATTCGGTTTCACATTAGCTAAAGACAAACAGGGGCTAATGGAGTTTCTGCTCCTTTTGCCAAATGTTAAGCGTAACATTTAAAAAGTAATTTCTACAGTTCAAGTAGGACCATCTACAGAAATACGACAAAAACTGGAATAAAAGAAAAACTACTTCAAAAGCAACTCGTGAAATATTACACACGAGGGCACTTGAGACTTTCCGAATGGAAGAAAAACTACTCAAATCTCTGAAATGGAGAATGTTACTGTTTTTGCTAGTGCTGGCTTTGTCTTGTTTTTAACACAAACTCTGCTAAGTAGTGACAGTTAGCCGTTTCTGCACACTGGTCACTCGTGGAACGATGCAAGAACTACCTGGACCACTCACGGTGCGGTTCAGAAGCCATGTTGTATTCCTGATAGAGAAGTTGTGGGTCTGTTAACAAGTCTACACCTCAACTACGGGCGGGAGCTGCTGAGAAAAAAACCTTATCAACAGTCATGTTAATTGCATATACATGTAACCTTCCAATTTAAAAATGGATCAACAAACCTGTTAAGAGGATAAATAATTTCAAATAAAAACATTACACAAGGACATCCTAAATCTTGCCTCTGGGCAGTTGTAAGGCCACAAATGCTGAAAATAGTTGAGTTGTTCCATGTCAACCGAGGAAAAGCACTGTGACAATCCTATGGCAAGCTGCAAATGAAGAAATCAAACACCATATATACACGAACAAAGAGCAGCACATCCATGCCAGTGATGAAAAGAGGAATTCTACTCAACAGTGGACAACAATCTCAAAAACCCTTCATCTGCAACAAAGGTACGACATGGCTTAAGACCTGAGGAATACTTTGAAATATCACAACCTGGTTGGTCTACAAATCAAGCTCCGAACAAACAACAAAATGTAATTGATCACTTGCAAGATCTTAAAGAATAAACCACAGAAGAAGAAGATGAAAGTAGCTGTTGAGGAAAAACTCAAAAACACACCCAGGAGGAGGGGAGGAGATAAACGCACACTTTAGTGGTAGCCTGGGTGATGACTGTGGACGCCTCTACCGTTGTTGGGCTCCTGAACTTGACCCATGGCTGACCTGTGCATCTTCTCCATCACATCCATGTTCTGCTCCTGAAAGTTGGGCATCTGGAAGTCCCCTCCCAAGAAATCCACATTCTGCATTAACTTGGACTGGCCAGGAGGGCCTTCTTTCCCCGGTCGGTACTTTGCCCCTGGGATGCGGTCTGTGGAGGCAGCAGCCTGCCCCCCCTGGAAAGCCACTGGGAGGTCCTGAGGGCCGGATCCGTTGTTACCTGCTGTGGCTGGCATGCTGCCCCACGGTGGCTGCATGTAGTGACCATTAATGTAAGGCATAGAACCTACGGGGCAGTTAACAGGGGATGAAGGCCGTGGCTTCTCTGCAGGGTGTTTCAGAGGAAAGGACTGTGCAGTGTTAGGTAGCTTGTGGGAATAGCTGAGGTTTCGAGAGGGGAACGCACACTCCGATGGAGGCTCCATCCTGGGGTTCTTGCAGGGATGGGCCCCCTCTGGGGGCTGCTGCATGTGGGCCAGTTGATGCTGAGCCCACGAGCGCTGCTGCTGCAGCTGCTGTAGTTGTTGTAAATGTTGCTTGCTGTAGCTGCTGCTGCTGCTGCTGCTGTTGTTGTTTTTGCTGATGTAAATGGTGTTGAAGCTGCTGCTGCTGCTGCTGCTGCAGGTGTACCTTCTCCGGGTCTGTGTGAAAGGCAGGTACCTGTATACTATTTGTAGCAGCTATATTGGGCTGTGAATGGAGAGCAACACTGGGAGTCTGAGCTGTAGCTTTGTCTGGGGGTCCCACCATGAGGCAGCTCGGCACAGAGCCCAGAGCCGGGTGGTGAGAGGACACCCTCGAGCTGGCGTTGATCAGCAGGTTACGGCTGATGGGACTGGGGTTTGCGATCTGGCCCTCACAGACTGAGGTGGTGCCCATGCCAGCCCGTGCCTGGCACAACTGGTTGATTTGGTGCACAATGCTGCTCAGGTCACTAGGCCGGTTCTGATGCAGGCTGGCTGCCATGGACAGTGGGATGGTGGAGGTAGATACAGTTACATTTGGTGGGGCGTCTGCGTCGGGGAGCTTCCGTGGTCCGTACGCCCCCGGCGGGGGCTGCTGGAGGCTGTTAGGTATGGTAGGAGGTCCTGCACCCACAGCCTGGGGGAGGGGCTGTGAACCAACTAGCCCCTGGGTGTGCTGCAGGCTCGGAAGCTGAGCTCCATCAGACATGTGGCGCAGATCCTGAGTCACTCCTTGTTGTGCAAGTAAAGCTTGCGGAGGGGCCGGTTGATGCTTTAGTGTCTGCAGATGAGAAAGATGCTGCTGTGGTACGACCGGTGGACAAGACTGGCTCGGCTGCTGCTGTAGAGCCTGAGCGTGAGGCAGGCTCTGTTGCCTCTGTATGCCTTGAGGGTGAGCCAATCTTTGCTGCTGTGAAGTCTGAACTTGGGACAGACTCTGCTGCCGCTGCAGAGCTTGTGTATGAGCCACGTTTCTTTGCTGTAAAGCCTGTGGGTGAGGCATAGTTTGAGGCTGCTGTAAAGTCATTGGGTGAGTCATGCTTTGCTGTTGCTGTAGCGCCTGTGGGTTAACCATGCCCTGCTTCTGGGCCACCTGGGCCGCAGGCTGAGACGGGCCCTGTAGGTGAGGAGCGGGTTGAGGAAGATTTAAAGTGCTTTGAGTGGCATACGGCCCACTGTGAGGGTTCATGATGGCCTTGTGAAGCTGTTGGGCGCGGCTACCGTCCGACTCTTTGATGATGCCTTTGGCAGGCGCACGGAGGACAGCCAGTAGGCCCCTACTGGAGCTGACCTGAGACGGGTAGGGACTGTGGCGCTGGCTGGACGAGGATGTGTCAAGCCCGTTAACAGTGCGCCGAATGTGCTTCCTTTGAGGTACCTTGACACTGTTGGGGAAGATCTGGATGGTCAGAGGGTTGTTGGCAACTTTCTTAGCATAGGCATCCAACTCTGCTGGGGTTGGGTAGCTGGCAGATCTCATCTTCTGTGTAGTTTCCCCTGCAACGTATACAAGATCAGACAACCACAAATGCCTAGCAAAGCACACAGACTGGGATCTGATGAGACATCACAACACACCAAATATACAGTAACACTACGCTGTGTGAGAGTAAGTAGCGTGAGCTGCTTTAGGTTAGTAGGTTTGTCTGCCTCAGCTGTAGTCACTGAAGCTGACGTGGTGTTTCACTTTGCCTCCATTTGTGTTATGCATCAAATATGTGGCTGGCTGGAGGGCACAACAGTCACAGAAGAAATCCTCTGTACTCAAACGGTCCAACCCGTAACGCCGGGATCAGTTACACTGTTAATTTAACTAACCCTGCAGGTAGAGTCTGTTGATTCATCACATTTGAATGTTTACCCACCACAAGGTCTTAGGTTCTCAGTCGTAACGTCACTTTCTTGTCATGAAATTAGGAAATCAATGTGACATTCTCAGACTGCATTAAAATTTGCACCATCAACACATTGTCTGGTCTTTAATGCTGAGTAATGAGGAAATGTAACCACAACATGGTGACAACAAAGCACTTACATTTCTGAAGTCCAGTGTTCATCTGCGTGCGGGAGAGAAGTCTGATGGTAGGGTCACCTGATGCTGGCAGACAGGCCAGCATGTCACTATTCCACTAATGCAGCATGGGACACCTTCTCCTCACCATACTGGGGAGGAAACAGAGCAGGCACAAGTCAGCCGCTGACAGGCACTTACGGTGGTGTGAAATGACTTCGCTATCGCCCATTTTTGCATCCAGTACAGTTTGACCTTTTGCAAATGGCATCTTATAATAAACTGACATCACGGTTGTGTAAAAGCTGACTGCGTGCACCCTGCGGCTAAGCAAAGAGCCGAGACGGAGACGGGAAAATGTGTTCTTTCTTCAACAGAACAGCACACAGATGCAGCATGATGGCAGGCTGCAAGCCAACCGCTTATCAAACACACAGCACAAAAAGAAACACAATTTCCTCTGCTGAGTGTTTTGTAGGTCACTTTGTAAAATCGAAGCATCGATCCTGAATCCAAACACATTTTAATGTAACAGCGGGTCGTCTTGTTGAATACCTGCTCACACGAAGCAGCTCTTCACCTCACAGACAAGACGAGCCCAAAAACCTTTCAGACAAGTATTAAGATTTTATTATCATGTCATATTTAAGTAGATCAACAGTGAGAGTGAAGAATCACACTGTCTGCAAATCAGTCAGTCAGATGTGAGTCTGACTGAGAAAAATCTAATTACTGGTCAGACTGGAAGAAGATTTTAATGCCAAAAACATTAAAGAAACATGACAGAACCCACAGCATGTGTAGATATAGTCTCAGTCTAAGCCTTCCAATAATTCTCATGAACAAAAACAGAGTTATGAATCTCATCTTCCATTTGTGTCTATTTTGTGAACAGAGCATACATCTGACACACTGGATCTCTAACAGGAGGATAAAGATACAGAAAGTTTAAACAGTTTGAACTTCCACAGTAAGGCTGCAACTGACAATTACTTACATAATAAATATAGACAGAGTCAAAAATGTTCTGTTTACTGTCAAGGATGCAACGATTATGATGTCGATGGCTGAATGAAATCAGGTGAGCATTTGGATGTTTGCAGCTTTGATGACGCACTGAAAGATCAACTCTGAACTCACGTCTACTGACACAGCGTAGCCGAGCCTTTACAGTCAACAGAGCTGTGACGTTTTAATGGTGAAATCGCTGCATTTCTATTCACGGCCTCATAATCCATCATCACAGCTTAGAAGCTCACGCTCGGTGATTTCAATCGACGAACAATAAAACGATCAAAATTAACCTTTTGTGAATGAACTAAGGTGACAGCAGTGACATGGCTCAGGCCTTTGCTGCAATAGTCACCAGCTGAAACATGTTGTTGTATCAGAGGTATTACACAAAGAAGCAGTGTTCACAACAAGAGGGAGCGTTTAAGCAAACACCCAGGCCTCCATTAGCTAATACCCAGAGCTACAGTGTCAGATTAATGGGAAGTGATGGCTGTTGCAGCTGTGCTGCAGGTCTGATCTTCATCTCTTCACTGGGAGAGGATCTCTGGATGTAATTACGTTTCCTGATGTCTCACTCATGCATCATTTTGCAGATTCATCATAGATTGCAGACATGTTTGTGATTCATCGTTTGTTCACTTCCACTGCTCGGATACCTGACAGACATTCACTGAGACTGCTGCCGGCTCTGTGCTCAAATGGATCCACCTTTCCATCCCCTGTATGCCACAGGATGACGCAGTGTGGTGAGTGTTGTTGAGGAGCAGAGGAGCTTCATTAACAGGCTGGATGGTGTGACCTTTTCCACAGACACGGGTCACACTTAGCGTGCGGAGCTGCGCGTGGCGTCACGCTCGGGGCTAACGCATAAATTAACCTGTCAGATTTTTTAAACGTGTCTGATTTAAATATTTAACAGCCCCGTGGAGAGAGAGCGAGGTTCACTTACAGCAGCCAGACTGCAGCTAGGTAACGTTAGCCATCTGACTAGCCATCCTAAGCACATTAAACCGGCCAGCTAACGTCAGTAACGAGCTCATAAACACGGCTGGATTATTTCAGCGAGCCGTGCCGAGCGTGGGGCCATAAAACGAGTCAAACACGGTGAAATGACACCGCTCAGGAGGTTAGCTCGGGTCCAGCAGCAACAACAGATGAGCAGCTTCTTTGTGCTGATGGTGAGCAGGCCAGCTGCTCAGCAAACTTCAGCCTCTCTCTGACGGAAAACACGCGCGCGACGCGGATTAAAGAAAACAATACTCACTCCTCATGAATCTACGAGTAAGGAAACTTCATGTTGTGGAGATATAACGTGGATATTGTCGTTATAAGTGAAGAAACATCCCCGGTGTGTTGACTCTCCGCGCTGCTGCTGCTGCTGTCCGGCTACGGCAGCAACATTTAACGGGCATGCGCAGAAGAAAAAAGGACCCCCGCTTCTGCATTTAGGCATCGACGGATAGCGCCTGTCCAATAATTCACACTGATGGCAGGTTTTTATTATTGAAGCATGACTGGAGCTTAAAGGGCGTAGGCAGGCAGTGTGGGGAAGCATTGAAATCTGCAGCACTATAAAATGTTTTGGCAACAAAGATGTACTTAAAACTGTATAAAAAAGTGTCTAATCATTGTGCAGAATGGCCTGTCAGTGTCATATTTATTATTGTACTCAAGCAAATTTACCTAACAAACTGGCGAAGGTTTTATTTCAGAGGCGGAAGGGACACAGTGAAGTCTGAGGTTAGGCGATACATGAATCTGTTCTTTGTGCCTTCCGTAAATTTACAAAAATAAACAGAATGGCCTCAATAATCGATAGAAAAGTGACACAAAAGCTACAGAAATAGTTTTAACTGTGTGTATGTCACTATACATCAGAGCCTTCAGCAGTTGCTGAGTCAGGAGTGAAAAAATGATGCTTGCAGTGTCTTGAAATAAACTTTGCAGAGTAGTAAATGGCAAAGAAGTGAATTATGGCATTTTGATTTATTAGAATGACAATTAGCTGAGAGTGAACTGATTATTCAGAGTACAGACAGATGACATGCAGCAAGAGCATACAGGAACTCATGGCTGTTTGAGACAGTGTACGTGTTGTAAATAACATCGTATATACAGTCTGAAGCTAAACAAATCAAAATGGTCACAGTATTCGTCAAGTTAACTACGTCAGCAAAGAATAATACAGAACATAAATCAAGCAGAAACTCTATAATCACAGCAATAATAACAGTCCTTAGTGAATTCTGTTTCTTCAGCCACACATAGAACTAGTTTAGGTTGAGTGCAGCTTCTGGTTACCAGAATTCACTGCCAGTTCTTCTGGAAGTGTCTCAGTGGATGGAATACATTTTATAATCTGTTATGTCCAATAATTAAACGTATCTGTCGCATAAAATCACAAAAGAAAATAATTCAACCGTACCTGCCGACCTCTCCCTGCTCTGTCCTACAGACATCTAATGGTGCATTAGATCATTGGAGCTGAACGTTTGGTGACCCGACCCCAAAACAACAAAAGCATTGTGACCATTCACAAACAGCAAAAACACTCAACAGATAAAACATAGTTTGATAACTTAAACTGGACTAAAACATCGCTCTACATTTTGATGTCACAGTTATTAAAACAAACAGAAAGTGTGTTTCTGTGAAAAGTGTAAAAGTTTGGTTTGTTGACACTCTGTCAAACATGGCTTAGCATCTACAGATATTTGTAGTATGAAAGTAAGCAGATAAACTATGCAGCCTCCTTCTGATATAATAAAACATAAAGACGATCTATTCTATTTGGCATCACTGTTTAGCCTTTCATTTTTAGACTCACATGAAGCTTCGTCCACGTTTTAAACAGATTTCATCACAAAACACCGGCCGATCATTTTTACACTTTGCTTCATCTTCCTTTTTACACAAACTATCTTTTAAACTGAATCAAGGCCAAAACTACGAACATTTTACATTAAAACCCACAATAAATATTAAAAGGACCACATTACAAGCTAACCATATCAGCACAAGATCAGAATTTGCTTCCTGTTTTCCTGCCAGCGTATAAATAATAAAGACAATAAATCATTCCTGATATCAACCATGGATCATTTCATAAATAACAATAAACTCTGGATGAAAGGAGCTTCTTTTAAGCTGTGTGAGCACCCGTTACATCGAAAAACAAAAATCAATCCGAAAATAACCTGAATAACATCTGATAATTCAAAATTACAACATGTACAATAAAAGAACAAACAACTACAAAAGATTCAGATTATCGAGGGAATGCAGATGTGCCTAACAATAAATAAAGAGGTATTTAAATCAACTAACAGGCCTGCAGTGTACGGATGGTAAGAAGTGATGACAGAGGCCTCGTTTTATGAAAAAGCAGCACCCCGATGTAGAAATACCAAAGAAAAGGTGTTAACAGCAGCCGTCAGGTCACATGACCTTGTATCCCAACAGGTCTAATCTGGGCTCTCCTCTTCAATGACATTTCGTATAAAGGGGCCGACATATCTACCATTCAAACACAAAAACACAACACAAAATATGTGAAAACTAAATCAAACTTCTTTGAATGAGCAGCAGTGCATGCAGATGTTCTGGTCCTGTATAAAGTAAGGCACCAGAGGTTTCCAAAATTCACTTGGTATACAGTAGTGTACGTATAAAACAACAAAAGTCTTCAAGTGTATTAAAGGCAGTCCATCAGAGTGCATACAACAGATACTGAAGTCATGTGGAGTCGACGGTTCAGGCTTGAGCATTGGTCATCTTCTGCAGCAACGGGATCTGTCGAGAGAGGACAAATTATTCAGCCTGCCACGAATCGCTGAGGAAAATATCTTACAGAATGAAGCTGGAGCGTCTTCATGACCGACATTTTACATTCACTGATTTTAAGAAGGTTAAAATGGCTGGATTTAAGTCCAGTTCATGATTTAATGACTGCTCACTTCATCAGGAACAATCTAATATGATCCAACATCTCTGCCACAAATTCAAACTGTTGAAGCTCATGTTGTTTGAGTTTTTGTTGACGCTGTCACTGTTTGCAGTGCTGCTAAACTGGACTGCATTGTATTGAGAGGTGTTTCTAATATTAACCTAATTGACATACACGAGAGGGCCAAAATATTAGAAACACCTTCAATATGACGGACTCCCTGTATAACAACAACACACTCTAAGATCCAACACAGCACAGTCTGAGGCACAGGTCGAGGTCACTGTAGCAGAACGTGAACATTCACAAACATCAAATATCAACAGAACTATAGAACGATATAAATTCAAGCACTTTCAATGACACGTCTGTTTGACTCAACACAGCAAGCCGCCTGTGTAACAAACGTAAAAACAGACATCAGTTAAACGTGAAGTCCTTCAGCGTCTCCCTGCAAACTCAGCAGCACTAAAACCAAACGACCAGATCTGATCTGAATCCTTCATACGTTCATAGCTCATACTGTCCGTACACCCGCACTGTTCCACTTACCTTTGACAGATCCACTCCAGTCAGAGCGTTGACAGACACAGGAAGTTCAGCCAGAAGGCGGTTCACCTCGCCCGTCACGCGGCTGCCCTCCCCGCTGAGGATGACGATCTCATTGGTCTTGGCTAATGGCGCTGCCACCTTGGAAGCGATCTGCAGAGATACAGTTTACTGTAAGTGTTCACTGTGAGCAGGAAATAATCATGTGATACAGCATACAGTCATCTTCTCATGACTTATGCATCATTAAGATGCTGTGGTGATCACAATGCAGCCATGGTTTCATATCCAGCTGAATATTACTCCTGTACAGCTGCATTATGACTAAACAACATGCTGCAGCTCTCATGTGGTGATATGTCAAGAGGATTCAACAAATAAAATAATACAAAATAGTTGCTGGCTCTTATGCTAAGCTAACTGTCTCGTGGCAGTAGCTTTACCTCTAAGGGACAGAGGTGAGAGCCGTATCGATCCTCTTAACTAATCCTGAGGAAGAAAGTGAACAATTATATTTCTAAAATTAATGTAAAACTACAGAGAAAAGAAAGAAACCTCCAAATTAAAAGTTCTCCTAAAGTTACAAGCTCTTGGAGAACTCGTCTATGTTTCACCTTTGGCAGGGCCTCGAGGACCAGCGCCGTCTTAGCTGCTTCTCCGTACTGCTGGTAGGCCTCGGCCTTCAGTCTCATCTTCTCAGCCTCCGCCTTGCCCACAGCCTCGATGGAGGAAGCCTCCGCCTCACCGATCCTCTTGATCTTCTCTGCCTCAGCCTGAGCTATCAGCACCGTCTTCATCCTGACGGGAAACAATGATTCACTGTCAACAACAGCTCTTTTCACACAATATGCTGCTCAGTCTGTAAATACAAAATGGAGGTTGCACGACCACAGCTCAGACAATCATCCACCTTGCTAGTCTGTCTTTAACCACACAGCCTCCTCTGCAGCTCGTGATCTCTGATCTTTGTGAGGAGAAATGACTGAAACACTACAGATATTTTTCCACAACATGGTGGACAGACTACAGATGTAAATGAGCACAGCTGCAGCTCGTCTGATTTGTTCCAGTGAAGGAGACATTATGCTGAGTGATGCGTGTCTGCAAATCAATAGCACAGGAAAAAAAAGTGTTTTCTGCTCCGAGCCTGCTGTGAGACTGAGATGTGTGAAAATGGCAGCGCTGCTCTCTTCTTGTACTGGAGGTGCTGACTGATGATGTAAGGTGAAGTAACTTTATAAAACATCTTCCTGTCTGTCTCACATAAAATCGGATTTCTCAGACGAAACATTTCAGGCACTTCAGGCTGTTTCTGAAGATTTTCTTCCATATTTTCAGTCTCTCAACAGGAACGCCTGTCAAAACATTTGGCCTGAACACAAACTGGTATGTTTGGTCAGCTGGTATTCTTCATGCTCATACCTGGAGGCTCGTATGGCATGTCGGCTATGAAGGTTAAAAGATTGTTGTTACTCCAAAGCCATCAAACAACAAAGCTGCGATGAGTGTTTTGAACTCAGAGATGATGTTTCAGATCTCTAATTATCTTTTTAACACGTGTGTTGGTTCTCTCACTGATGTGTGTGTTACTGGTAGTAAAAGCTCATAAACTGTCTGAATGCTCCTTTAAACTCACTTATGTCCCTCAGCCAGCTGCTGCATTTTGTAGGCCTCGGCCTCGGCAGGCCTCTTGACGGTGGCAACGAGCTCCTTGTCTGTCCGGGCGACCTCCTTCTCCTCGATGGTGATCTCTTTCTTCCTCTGCACCACCTGGATCTCAATCTCCTCCAGACGGATCTTCTGCTGCTCCTTGGCCGCCTGCAGCTCGTACGCCAGCTGAGCTTCGGCTTTCTGAAAACATCAGAACACACGTTCACACCTCTGAAGCGCACACACCTGAGGTAACACACGGTTTTAACAGGGTGCCCACCTTAGTGTTGACTTCCTGGTTGAAACAAGCTTTCTGCAGCTCCAGCTCTCGTTTGGAGTCGGCCATCTTGGTGTCGGCCAGGAACTTGACGTCCATCATCTCCTTCTTACACTCGGCTTCCTGTGAGACGATGAAGCAGCGATCAGTTGGTTGTTGGGCAACTGAAACTAATTCTCAGAGAAGGTGGGAGACCATCTACATCCTCCTTACCCGTATCCCAGCATCCCTCTCTGCTTCAGCCACGCCGATGTCTGCATCTCTCTGGACGGCTGCAGTCTGTGTCTTCCCGAGGGAGCTCAGGTAATCCAGTTTATCGTACACATCCTGCGAGCACAGACAAACAGAGTTTTTACAGAGAATACAGACAAACTATCACCAGGATTTGGACGTGACACAGCACAAACACCATCTTGACTAATTGATGGGCTTTCAGACAGCACTGTGGTCACTGGCTGTGAACCGCACTTCAGTTAGCTCTAATCATCAACAGTAAACTCTTCACAGGGAGTCTCCAGCTGATTAATTATTTAAACCCAAGAAACAGAGCAGAGATGATTTGTGTAACGAGCAGCAGCGTCAACAGCGGATCGTGTTTGTATGACTCACACACGGTGTTGCTTCATACACAAACGATACAACAGAACGCTCTGCGTGTGTGTGTGTGTGTGTTTTCAACAAACAGAAACTTCTGATCACCTCCACAGATCAGACTTCCCTCGTGGTTTTCTGTCACTGAGGATGTGAGAAATGTTCATGCAGCGCTCCACTGACAGTCGAGTTCTCCTTCCTGTTTATTTCATCAGCTCATGATTGATGATGATTGATGTTTTGTTAACATGAGCTGCATGTTTTGGTGGTTGTCGGAGCACCATGCTCTGATGCATCTTTGACCCACCTTGATGGTAAAGCTGAGAATCTCGATGCCCATCCTGCCCACATCTGGAGCTGCTACCTCCCTCACCAGTTTGGCAAACTGGTCCCTGTCCTGGTAGATCTGCTCGACGGTCAGAGTACCTGCAAAACAGAGACGTGTCAGCGTCTCCACATGTTCATGTCGCCACAAACATGCAGCCGCCTTCCTTTAGTGTAAATCCTTTCATTTAAAACACGTACCGAGGATGGAGCGCAGATGTCCCTCCAAAGTCTGCAGAACCACAGTTTTGATCTCTGTCACTGATTTACCCAGAAACTGTTCACAAGCCACCGCCAGCAGGTCGTGCTCCGTCATGACTTTGACCTGAAGACGACAGAGAGAGATCCAAACATCGAGCCACATATGTGACGGGTTATATTCTCTGTACAGCAGCGTTAAACATCGTGACATCTCCAGGCCGAGGCCTGGTCCATCAGAGAGGATGCTGGGATGTGGTCTTACCTGAGCCACACCTGTGACAGTGATGGCTACACCCTCTGCTGTCTCCACGTCCTCGCATCGGGGCTGCAGAGTCATGATCTCCAGAGTTAACCTGCAGAGCACGAACATCAGAACATCAAAATATCTCCACAGACTTCTTAGTCGAGTGTAACAACACCAAAATCTCTTTGTCCTCCTTCATGGCGTCGTGGTGATCAGTCTCTGTCTCTGTCAGTGTGTTTCAGACCACTTTAACTGCACAGTGACATGCAGCATATAAAATAATCTGTCATAACATTTTAACCAGCTAACGAGTCGACTGCTGCCAAACATTAAACAGAGAAACGTCTAGTGAATGTTGAGCTGACCTTTGAACCTGTTTGACACTGTGTGTGTGTGTGTGTGTGTGTGTGTGTGTGGATATACACAACACAAGCTCACTCCAGCTGTGACCTGTTTGCTCATGAGTCAAAAGGTTTGAAACTCTCTGATAACCTCGTGTTTAAACTGTGTTTTCACCTTTGGGAGTGTGAGATGAGCCACCAAGCCCACGACCAGCCTCCCACCACGTAGGTCTTCGTATCAGAGCCACAACAACCACCTGAGGGAGGAAGTACAGGAACATTAAGACGACAAATCATCAGTTTGAATGTATCCAGCATCAAATAACATGTCGATATCGAACTGTGGAGAAGTCAAAGAAGACAGAGAGAATCAGAAGTCACTTTGTTCATACACATGTAAACTGATTGTTAGTCTGAACAGTTTCAGAGCTCTAAAATGTGATCTGGACTGTGGAATACAAACAGAACGATGGCGCTCCTCCTGATAAGACAGGATCGACTTCAATGATCACAGTGTGGAAATGAAATGACTCATGAACCATGAATCTGTAGAGCTGTGCTGGAGTTACAGGTGTTGGGATGAAGAACCCTGTGTGATGTATATTTATATTATGCTCTTATATTTAATATGTGTGTGTATGTGTCTGTCTTTGTCTGCTGGTTACTGCAGCTGCTGTCCACGTGACAATAATAACTCTTTATAATCTCTTTATTGCTTTGTTTATTTCTGACCTTTACAAAACTGCACTAAAATATCATTTGTCTCAGTTTGTCTCTCGTTAATCACATAAAGCTCCATCAGCTCCATCAGCACAGCAGCTGATGGAGCTGATGGAGGCTCAGCTAACACGCCCCCTTCAGGTGTAACATCACTGCGGCCTCGATGAAGCTTCAGCACGGCGCAGCTTTAATAAACTCACTCTGATATTAATGATTTCATGTTTGAATTAAAGACACTTTAGCCCTCTGTGCTAATATCGGTGCTAACAACCGTTAACGTGTGTTAGCATCGCTCGCTAAAGACGTTACAGCCGTTATCGCCGTTAGAAGTCATTCAGCAGCTTCACGCGGACGGCATGACGTTTTATTCAGAGGTTTTTGAATCATCCTGAAATAAATAAAAGTAAGAAATAACACCTGGCGGCCGCTAACAGCGTCAGTTACCGTCAGCTCTGACATGAACATGACAGCTAGCTGGCTCTGTTAGCTCGGTTCAGGGGGGGCGGCGGGGACTTACCGGAGACCACCAGCGCTTCGTTCGGCCCCACGGTAAGACAGTTCCCCATGTCGGCTAAGCAAACGGTTACCGGAGGTGTGAAGATATCAGCTGATACAATCCACCGTGCGAAAAGTGTCTTCACGTCCCGCAACCCGACAACAGCAACAAACACTCAGCCCCCGCCCCGCCTAACGACACGGCACTAATGACTGGCAGTGACGTAACGTTTGTCAACACGGCGGACCGACGGAGGCACACACCGGCTACACATGCTACATACTGGTAGCCCGGCTCACTGTGTTAACCTTACTTATGCTATAAGAAGATGATACGTGCTAATGGAGAGGTTAGCTCGACTAGCCCCCGCCGTTCGCGTGAAACTGACCTATATTTACAACTTTTATTTTGAAAATCTATTCTATTGACGTCAATTCACCAATTATATGCAGGTACTCGCTGCGACCACCAGAGGGCGCCAAAGCCAGTACGAGTACACTGCAGCGTATATGAATCCATGAACACACTGACCAAACAGGGGCAAACAGGCGCGATCTAACTCAAACTTAACTTAAATTTTATGTTTAATTTTTTAATTTAAGTTTTTAATTAAATTATTAATGTGAAACGGGAGGCAAAGACCCGAGGAGCACGTACCGGATGTACGCTGCCTCTGTTTGCATTGGTTCTAATGGAGTCTGAGTGTTTGCTGCTCTCTGGTGGTCACAGTGAGGAACTGCAGCATATTTAAAGTGAAGTTAGCGTCAACGAGACATGATGTTATATTGGTATTTCCGGTGAACACTTCCAAAATAAAAGAGCAGTTCAATTCAGTTTTTGTTTAAAATCAAATGTAAATAAGTAAATAAAAAGTCATCTTAAGGAAAATTATTATTATTATCATGATTATGTTTCCTGACTCTGGAAAAGTCCTGATCTCTGCAGTTTTCCGTTTTATTTATGCATGTATTTTATTAATAATGTCATTGGGCTGTCGCAGTGTGAGGGACAGAGAGCTGACAGGACTCTTTCTCATCCACAATCCTCTCCGGGACTCAGTCCTCGTTCACGGACCTCTGAGGTTTCGGTTTCATTCCTGGTTCTGGCTCGGTAACGTCCCAGCCGTCACCCGTCACCTGCTCGGATTCAGCGTATCTTTACCTGTTCCCTGCTGCTCACCTGTGGAAGGTAATCACACCAGGAGTTACTCTGGAAACACAGATCGTGTCAGCGGAGTCAAATGAAAGTTTTCTAAAGAGGCCTGTGCAGAACTCGATCATGTACGTTTCTCTTCCTGTCTCCTCTCCACCACGTGGATGATCGGCACTTCTGTTTCTACGTCCTTCCTGTGGAAAGGTACGAGGCTGGAGCGACGTCTGGGTGGAGCCTGGTTCCTCTATCTGCTGTCGGTCTTCTCTGCAGGCGTGGCTGACTGAACTCATCCCGGAGCCCGATCCACTGTGGACCTCATCGACGCCTCGGCCCACAGCAGCGAGTGCGCTGTCGGCTCCTCAGGTACAAACTACACACACACGGTGACAGTGTTTTAAGACTCCAGCGCTTCTTATGCTCAGTGTGATCGTGGCTGAAACTCCTGTGAGTTCCGTCTTTCAGAGTTGACAGAGGTCACTGTGAGATCAGCGTAGATGGGAAATGAAAAGTGTGTGCTGCTTTTTATTGACAGGTTGTCATTGTTTACAGCGTGCACGCGCATGATCAGTGCACAGGGCGGATCTGAGCACGGCGCTCAACTTAAGTCTTTAAGTCTGTCACGTCTGTTCGTCCTGCATCGACTTCAAACTCCACCAGGAGCGTTTATCCCGCCAGACTTTGTTTACTGCTCAGATTTGGTTACTTCCTGGTTTATGTGCTTCTAAACATGCTTCTACATGTATGGATATTCTTCTACATGTATAGATATTCTTCTACATGTATGGATATTCTTCTACATGTGTAAATATGCTGCGTAGTTAATTAGTTTCACTTCGTCTGTTTTTACGGCCGGCAGTTTGCACAGGGTATTTTATTTTGAAAATCCCCCGGATGTTCTATGCCTGTGGTACTGATGGACACTGAAGTCGCTCCCTGTGAGTCGCTTTGGATGAAAGCGTCAGCTGGATCAGAGGTCTCAAACTTTTCAGCCTGTGACCCCCAAAACAACGGAACCAGTGATTGAACCCCGGATGTCAGATGTCGTAATGTTTAGATAGAAAAGAACATACTGAAAAGTTCTGCAGATGCTTGATGTAAAAACACTGCATGGCTGCGTTAGAGAACCTGGCTGTGAGCGGGGCTGATGTTTCTTATTTTCTAACCTGTAACATTTTTCATAAATGGAAAATGGCAATATGACTTGGCTGCAGCTAACAAATCCATGCAGCGTTAAAGATCGATCAGAAATGTCATTTTAGTGATTTCTGAAGAAAAAATCCTAAATTTGCTCATTTCAACCTTTAAAGTTTGAATGTTTGTAGGTGATCTTTGTCTCCTGTGATAGTAAACTGAGTTTTAATTCAACAAAACGAGATATTTAAATATGTCAACATGTAAAGGCTTTTATCAAATATCAAATATATCTATCTATCTATATATATATATATATATATATATATATATATATATATATATATATATCAAATATCTGACATTTCATCGACTGTTTTGGTGTTTCTTCCAGCCGTCCTCATTAGTCTAATCCTCCTCTCTGTTTCTAGACGTCCTGTTTGCTCGTGTTGTAGAAGTTTCCTCTGCTGCTGGTGAAGAATGAAATAAAGACTTCTGCCGGCCGACAAGGTTTTATTTTCTTTGCAAAGAAAAGGTCAATCAACACGGCAGTGTACACTTTGGGTCCACTGAAGATCATCATGTCATGTGCAGGTCTGTACGGATCATTTAACTGATGGGATGTGTAGATATCTGAATATTAATGCAAACTGTGTCTTCATGTTAATGTACGTTAACAACAGTCTGTCTTTCCTCCTCCAGAGTCTGTGTCTTCAGATGTGAACGATCCACGGCCGAGTACATACTTCAACTTTTCAGGTAGGACAGTGTCTGAGTAAAAACATACATCACCAAAGTTTAGAACTTAAATCCACGGAGGAATCGACTGACCACAGGCAGAAATGACACACAACAAGAAGTCAGCTGACTGTGTGTGTGTGTGTCTAGGTCACAGTGGTACTGGTCCAGAGAGTCAGCAGAATGCTGAAGATCGCACAGCAGAAGATCGTACAGCAGAAGATCGCACAGCTGAAGATCGTACAGCAGAAGATCGCACAGCAGAAGATCGCACAGCTGAAGATCGTACAGCAGAAGATCGCACAGCAGAAGATTGTACAGCAGAAGATCGCATGGCAGAAGATCGTACAGCAGAAGATCGTACAGCAGAAGATCGCACAGCAGAAGATCGCACAGCTGAAGATCGTACAGCAGAAGATCGCACGGCAGAAGATCGCACGGCAGAAGATCGCACGGCAGAAGATCGCACGGCAGAAGATCGTACAGCTGAAGATCGCACAGCAGAAGATCGCACAGCTGAAGATCGTACAGCAGAAGATCGCACAGCTGAAGATCATATTGATGAAGATCATATGGATGAAGATTGTACAGCTGAAGATTGTACGGCAGATGACTCATCTGATTACATCCAAACCGACCTCGACAGAATGACGGAGGAGGAGCAGATTGAACTGGCGATCAGGAACAGCCTGAATGACCGAGGTCAGACAAACAAACAAACATCACCAGGTTAAAGTCAATAAAAGTCACATAAATGTGACACAAACTTCAAGTCTTCAATCTTTCATTTTTCAGGACCAACAAGACGGAGACGAACAGCACAGCCTGCTTCTGGTTTCCACCCCACAGAGGAGGAGGCGAGCCCAGAGGAGATCAGGAGGAGACGACTGAGGAGACTTGAAGAGGAATTTTATGACCAGAGGAGAAGAAGACACTTCATAGATTTATGAAGTAATGTCATATTTTCAGTCTCTTACGGAGATTTTGACCAACCAAGAATGAACTTGGTCCACTGTTAGACTTCACGACGTGGGGATGAGATGAAATACACCAAACAACAAAATGAACCATGTTTCATTTTATGCTGCATCTGACTTTAAAACTCTGGAGGCTGCTGCTCACGTCCCGTCTGCAACATTCACTGTTACTGTCCTTTTTTCTGCTAAAACATTAAACATTAAACATTAAACCAGAAGCACGAGCACTACTGACAAACCTCTGATTCCTCTGCAGAATCAAACTCATTTCTACTCTGCTTTGCTCTTTGCAGTTTTTTTGCTCGTCCTCCTCCTCCGTGTATTTTTACAGTACTGTACCCTGCACATCACAAACTTCTCCTTTGTCTCTGTGATACTGTAATTCTTGTTCTTTGTTGATGTGAATCTGAACCAGTCAAAGTCTGTTG
Source organism: Nibea albiflora (assembly GCA_014281875.1). Lineage (NCBI taxonomy): Eukaryota > Metazoa > Chordata > Actinopteri > Sciaenidae > Nibea > Nibea albiflora. The sequence continues at coordinate 25,138,021 of CM024794.1, forward strand.
AGCAGTCAGTGCTGTAAACAAATGGAAAGCACGACGTTCAGGGCTGTGCAGTGTCCTTACGATCGTGGACATAGAAAATGGGCTCAAATTCGATTTTGAGCGGTTGTGTGTGACATGTCTGCTCTATTTGATTTTACAAATTTGGATGACGTGTATTCGAGTACAGAATGTGTGTAGAGCTTTGCTGAAAAGTGTAAGTGAGATCTGCACATTGTGTTTCACCCTGTGTGTTTAAGGTGACAACAGACTGAACAGTCAGCTAAATGAGTTCAGGCAGCTGAGAACTTTGTTCAGCCGATGGCTTTGAGTGTTTTAACAGTCGAGAAACTGCAAATCAAACCTGAACCTTTCCATAACTTTTCCGTAACATTTCCATAACCTTTTCTACCTGCACAGATCAGAAACACTCAGCGTCACAGGTCAGCGTTCAAGAGTGTAAACTGGTTTGTTGTGTTTCTGTTTACATTGTATGTATTTGCACTATGAAGCTTTACTGTCTGCTGACTGTAACGCGTTATGTTAGGGAGGATCACAAAGTTTGATCATTTTTTATCATCTGGACGAGAAATAATTCAACGTTTTTGTTCAGATTCAGAGCAAAATAAATGTTTTACTGATCAAAGTCAAATCAATCAGCAGCACATCACAGCGATCGGATGGAAAACAGAGCATATATTTTTCCATATTTATAACATTTATATGTTTATATAAATGTTATTTGTTTTTGTCGATTAAAGACAGCTCATATAAAAAATAAGGAAATAAACTAAAGGAACAAAATAAAGTTAATTAGTTACTGAATAATTTCAAGGACACAAAGCATGTCGAGGCAGCCACACGCTCCAACGCGCATGGTTTGAGTTATCCTCAAAAGTTTAATGTGAAATTTATTCTTGAAATAAAAATAATCTTTAATGTGTCTGTAAGAAATGAAACAACACAAACACTAGAAAAGACATCAGTTTATTTGTACATCTATACAACAGCAGGGTAGATGAGGCGTGTTCTGTTTTTATTTTATTTCCTTTTTTTCTCATTGATTTCTTTATTCTGCATTTTTTTCTGCAAAAATAAATAAAAGTGTTTAAAATGATAAAAACATATCGACAGGTTTCACATTTTAGTGCTGCGTCCAACAGAAACAACATCCTCATCACCGCGGCTCTGTGAAGACTCTGAAGCGCTCTTCCTCCTCTCCTCCTTCTCTCCTTCCTCCTCCTCCTCCTCCTCCTCGGTGGCGATCGTCACGGTCACTTCTTGTTTGGTGATGTCATCCTGAGTGGCCACAGGGTTGTCATAGTAACCCTCCTCACAGATGGAGGAGGAAGTGGAGTCTGTGTCGTCAGTGGGTGTTGGCACAGCGTTGAAGGTGATGAAGCCGATGATGATGACCACGAGTGAGACCAGGTAGAGTCCAGAGAACTGAGGCGGGGCAGAGAAGACAGGGTACATTTAATTATATGAACAAAGGTGAGAAAGAGGACTTCTTCCTGTAAACCTTTTTTATTTCATGTCTTTAACCTTCAACCTTTTTTGGCCACTTGGGGGCAGCAGAAACAAGCTGTGAGAAAAATATTATCACATTTCGTGGCTCCAAAACGTAGAGAGAGAATATCAGAGAGAGAGCAGATCAGGATTACTCCTCTTCCACTAAATGAGCTCTGGTTCTTCAGCAACTCCTCGCTGCCTCCTGTGTAAACTCTAAAAGCTTTGCTACAGTACATGATGTAAAAAGTTAAGACACACTCTTAAAGCACGTCAGAGTGGGATCTTTAATCAGACACATGAAGCAGCACACTTTAAGTAAATTAATTCATTAAAAGTTTTACTGGCTGGTTCAAGTAGAAGTTCACGTGAGGGCAGCAGAGGTCAGAGCAGAGGCAGTGATTATTGCATTGTGTAATTTTCAGATCCAGCTCATGATGAAATGACCTGTTTAAGTCGTTTAAAGGTTATTTAAAAGACTTCGGACTCACAAGTTTATGAACTGTGCATATCCATGCAGCTGTGCTCAAACACATGCCACTGAAATTACACTTTAACCCTCATTATTGCTCATTAACATCTCAGAGCCTCGTTAAGATTCAGCAGGTCACTGTGACACAGAAAGGAGCGAAGGAACCTGAACTTGAAGTCCGCTGATACTTTTTAGTTACTTATTGTCAACAACTGCCACGTGAAGACCAAAACCATTGATGCAGTCACCATCAGAAATGTGTGTGTGTGTGTGTGTGTTTGCGTGTGCTCACATTGTACTGGAAGAGGAAGATCCCACATAAGAGGCTGAAGAGGTCAGCGGTGAGCAGGGAGAGGTTGACGGAGGTGGCACTGCTCAGCTTCACCACGATGGGCATGCAGCTGTACAGAGTGTACAGACACAACGCAAAGGCAGAGAACAGGAGGCCTGAGAGGAGAGACGGCCGACTGTTAGTGTGTAGTTACAGTTCAAACGTTCAAGAAACACTCAGCGTTAAACCAATGTGCTTGTTCTTCTCTTAACCAGCTTCACTCGAGAAGATGTTCACTACAGAGACCTGATTTTAGTCTGGAAAACATACTGACTGTCAACACTGAATACTCTGTATTAAAGAGTGCCCCTGCCTTAAACTCCTCTTTCTGTCCATGAAGGAGAAACTATGGTTAACAAAATGAACATGACAGGCCTTTCTTAGAGCCAGTGTTGGTTTGTAAGATAGAAAAACATAACAACTCTTATTTTCAGGTGAATGGACATTCATGAAAAGATATTGCAGAAACACTTTTCTGCAATATTCTACAAATAAACTCTTTTAAATGGGAGTCACTGCACACAACAAAGATGATTACTGACCGACTTGCCAGCTCCACTGGATGGCAGCAACCTCATTTCGCTCCAGGACCACCCTGTGTGAGCGGAAACAATGACACCAGATTAACCATGACGTTTAATGAGTCCTAAGACTGATCACACAGACACACACTTACATCTGTATGGTGCTGATGATGGTGCCGAACAAGCCGACCATGCCCAGAAACTCCACCTTGCTCAGGTTCTTCACGGTGTACTCCTGACACACATTGGACACTGCGTACAGCGAGGCGCTGAGCAGCACCAAACCGTCACCTAACAAGATGTTCGAGGCTGCAGAGAGAAGAAACGAGTCATCACGACTCATTCATCATTGTTAAATGACACTGAGGGGCCTGATGGTGGCATGTTTGTTGTCCAGAGATTTTATTTTTATTATTTAAAGCCTGGTGCCTACATTTCCCACAATGCAACCTGAGCTGAACACAATTTGATGTGTACCTCTCCTCTCTAAGTTTAGGTTACAGTAAAGATGACTGCCGGGCCTGATCACAGAATTATTACTTACTGGAGCCCTGGTCTCGTCCAGCGAGCAGGTCGGCTCCCACCATCGCTCCCACCCCGAGCAGACAGATGCAGATGGCCACAAAGTGGACCAGCCTGTAGCGCGTCTTCAGAATCCACCAGGACAGAACCATCAGAACCGGGACCACAAAGCAGTCCAGAAGCTACAGACAGGAAGACACAAATAAAAACACACATTTCATTCAATACTTAAACTACCTCAAAATTTCTTGTCGTAGATTAAAACACAAACATACACCCACCTGTATACTGGTGATGGTGGTGTACTGGTATGCTTTAACCACAGCGTAGTTGGCCTCCACGTCCACCAGTCCCAGCAGAAGATACTTCCACCATCTTCTCTTGAGAATCTGTAAAAAATTTCCATCCCCTATGTTTTAAAGGGGAACACCCCTGAACTTCAGTACTGACGTTTGTTTCACCACCAAGCCTGAGGACAGTTTGACAGTGAATCACTGCTGCTGTCTGTGGGCAGAGCACGAGCTGCCACATTTAAAACATTTAATGAGATAGCTGCATGCTAAATGATATATCTCAGGTGTTCAGAGAGAGGTGGTGGTGTTACCTGTCCTGCAGAGCAGTATGGGGCCGTAGGTGACAAACAGCAGAGTGTAGTTAAAGAAGCTCTGCAGCATCGGTGTGTTCACATGGAAGCTTGTGGCCAGGTACTGGGACGAGATGGCCGTCCCACAGATGAGGGCAGCCAGGCCCTGACCCATGGCCAGTGTCTTAGCCAACTGCCTGAGAGAGAAGGACGCCTTATGTAAGTATATGTCTGACCCAAAATGCAGTAAAACTACAATATTTCTTCATGAATACTGGAGGAGTGATTATATTTTACATTATTAATCTCAATCTTTGATACATCTGAATTTGTAACAAGTATCGAGTAAGTAATCAAGAAAATATCTTCACCTCTGTACTTAATTGTGCTTAGTTACTGTCTAAACATACTTTTAAACCAGTAATCTAATTAAATATCATGCAGAGTTTTGGCCTACATCTCCCTCTCACCTCCTCTGTCCACTCACCAGCTGAAGACGTCTTTGGGTTTGAGCTTCCTGATCCTCTCCATGAGTCCACCGCTCTGGTTTTTGTAGCTCGTGTCCCTGGAAACATCCTCAGACTGTTTGGTGTCCATGTTTCCACAGCAGTGATGGAGGATTCCTCCGTCACCAAGCTTTTAAATCTTTGACTTTCCCAGTGTCGGAGCTGAATGATTAACTGACTCTGAGGGCAAAGATTACTCTTCCTCTGATATGTGTGAGTGTTTAATGTGTTGAAGACGTCCCGCTGCACTTCAAGATAAGATGATGAAAGAAAAGAAGTCATCACTGCGCTTCCTCTTGTTTTCACTGTCAGCTGTTATCTGCTGATGAGATAACAACTCCATCAATGTGTTCTTATGGAAATGACTCTAAGTACATTACCTCAAGTACTCAAGTACTGTACCCAACTACAGCTACAGCCACTACTCATTTTATACTACTTTATACTTCTACTCCACAATACAGAGAGAAAGATTGTACTTTGTACTCTGTTACATTTATTTGATTCATATTAAGTAAAGTAAAATAAAGAAATCCATGAAACAGAACCATGTGTTAAGGGACCCCTAGGTTGGATACCACATAACCCACACCTCTGTGATGTCTGTACTACTCTCAGTTACTCTGGTAACTTCACGTGTTTGTGTCGCTATCACTGACACAGTAATGATTCAGATCACACTGTGACCACTGGAGGGAAGTGTAGACCACATCGGAGGAGTAAACACATGCTGTGAGTGTGTCAGCCTCGATTACCTGACCTGAACCACAACTAAGGCAGACAATAACAATGAATACATTCAAAATTAAACTTGTACGTTTTCTTGGTTGTGCTTACTGAGTTTGCATTGAGGTGCATTTGTATTTTAAAGTCGACCAGCTTCAAGATAAATATAATAAACACTATAATTGTTAATTGCTCAAAAATGCTACCTTCTAAACCTTGTGAGCTTTTTTTTCTTTTTGAATTAATTTCATTTAAATTAATCATATATAGTGTGTGGTGGATGGATGGCATCGTGTAAAGTTTTGCCCTTAAAGTGATTAATGTTTGTACTGAGATCATCACTCATCACTTTGGGTGAGAAACTCACATTAAAGCAACACAAAATAAAGGATAATAATAATAAATAATAATAACTGTGTTCAAGGTTTTGCAGATTACACTTTAATTACAGGCAGCAGCTTGATGCATGCAGTATATAAATGAATAAAGATAATATATAACAGTGGTGTCTGTTATTTTGTCGCCTTTGAGCCAAACGAAGCGTGTTTCGGCCTGCAGGTTGCCATGACGTCATCCGGAGCCAGCTGTAGCACCTGTCTCGCGAGATTCCGCGAGGCGATAAGTTGAAGAAACATGGCGACGTCTAATTTGTTAAAGGTAAGAAGCAGTTGAATATATCGTATTTCCCAGATTAGTGCGCAGATTTAAACTCTCCGTTTGCGCACGCGGCGCAGCTTTGTATTGGCGCCGTTAAGGCTCGTGCGCGTGTTCGCCCTGATGGCGTCAGTGTGTCAAATAAACGCAGTGTGTGCGCGTGAAGTCACAGTTGCATCGTTGTCGTTGTTGAAGTCCGGTGTTGTGTCGGAGTCTGTTTCCCAGCGATGTGTGTCCCCCCCGCCTCGAACAGAACCGGATCCTCAAACCGAACCCAAACCACCTTTTTCTGTTATTCCGAACCCGAACTCAACCTCGACCGTTACCCCAGTTTAGCACCTCGACGACGGCATAGCCACAACAAGACCCGTACCGAGACCCTGAACCCGGTACTGCTGCTGCTGGAGGATGGGGAACACGGTCCGGACGGGAAACACACTTCGACACAGAACCGCCCTGCTGCTAACTGTAAAATCCTTAATTTGAGCTAAGTGTTGCTAACGTGCTAGCGGACAGACACCGTGTGTGTGTGTGTGTGTGTCATCTAGCCAAGCAGATTAATAACTGAATTAATTAATTATCACCTGTAGACCAGGTAACGTGCTGGCACGTGAGGCGGCCCGCCCCCTCACCGGCACTTTGACACCTGTCCCCGGTGATGAAGAAGTGTGTCCCCCGGCAGGTAGTGCTTCCGGTAGCGGAGTACCTAGGGTTACCTAAGGGAACAGGGGGGCCCACATAGACACGGTAACAGACTTTAACACAACACCGGACCCACAGGGTCAGAGGCAGTGTCTGATACTGTGCCGCCCTTCACCTCCATTATTACACCTGTACACCTCTGAGCCTGAGCAGCAGCCTAAATATATCCCAAAATATTCATATAATATAATCATTATAATAATATATAATCATTATAATAATCAAAGATTTTCAGTCTTCGTGTGAGTTGGCCCAGGTGTTGGAGCGTTATTTCCAAAGATACCAGGAAGTTCTAAAGATGCAGGAGTGCTAAAAATGTACCGCCAACCGTTCACTTAATCACTTAAGTGGTTTTCTAGCAAAATGCCAAAATTGTCTGGTTCCAGTTCGAGGATCTGCAGCCTCTCTGTGATTATAATTAGAGACTGAGTATCTCATTTGAGAAATTGAGAAACCGACATTTAATAGGCTAAATTAGGTGATTAGTTAATTAACGGTAGACTCAATCTCAGTCAGTGAATAAGGAAAATCATCTTCAGTCACATCCCTGCAGGGAAATGGGGAAAAGTATCAGAGCTGATCGATCTGTGGCGCATTCAGAAAGAACCTTCATGTCTTCATGTTTAAATCTATTTTCCTTCATCAATCAATGCCGGTTGTGTCTGGAGATGTTCATGTCGAGGCGTTCATGCTGGCATTGTGTTGTCTGAGTGCTGAGGGTCATTGTGCTGTTGGAAGGTGAACGTTCAGCTCAGTCTGATGTCCTGAGCACTCAGCAGGTTTTCATTAAGGATGTATCTCATTTCGACGCTCAAGAACAACCCAGCCGCTCGGTGTTTGCTCTGATGTGCGCTGTTAGCTGTGAGGCCTTTTCAAATCAGGTCCAGTCAAGAGCTGAAAAGTAGACTGATACAAGTGTGAAAAACTAGCTTCAGATAATGTAAACTGATTTAAAGTGAATCAGTTGCAGTAGCATTATCCTTCTTGACTGCATTTTTCTGTATGCCAAACATTTCCTCTCTCACTGCTGTTCCTTTCTTCCTCCCACTCCACCCGTCTCACATCTCTCCTCTAGAACAAGGGGTCCCTGCAGTTTGAGGACAAGTGGGATCTGATGCGGCCCATCGTTCTCAAGCTGCTCAGACAGGAGGCCGTCACCAAGCAACAGTGGTTCGACTTGTTCTCGTAAGAAATGCTCTCTGTTTCGTCCCTTAGGCCCTTCTGTCTTATTTAAGAAAGTGGTCCAATGCAGGATCCACGCTGCTGCTGCTGCTGCTGCTGCTGCTGCTGCTGCTGCTGCTGCTGCTGCTGCTGCTGCTGCTGCTGCTGCTGCTTCAGATCTTCAAACAGTCACTTTACTGACTGAGAGCTCACAGCAAACTATTTTGATGCATTTCAGCCGCACACATGCAATACATGGCCTCAGTTCTCACCAACAGGTGTTGTACTTCACATAATCCCCACACAGTGTCAGACATTTGTAGGTAAGTTTGTGTCTCGCTCGTAAACTGGGATGGAAGTGTCTTGTTTCCAAAGCTTGGCTCTTATTATAGAAACCCGCTGCAGCCAGTTTAATTTATCAAGTCTTATTTCTGGACATTATGTATGCTTTGATGAATTTCCCATGAAACTGGGTGTTGGTATGTTACCTGCCTCTTTTATTTAGCCCCAGGCTGTGAGGCAGATTCTGAGTTTAGCAGGTGTGAGGAGGATTACATTATTGTTGTTGCTATGCAACATCTACAACAACCTGCAAGCTGTCTGATTTTGCAGGGAGGTTGTCTCATCCAAACTGAGGTTCTGCAGACAGAGAGTGTCATATGCTGGACTGATTGTAGGCAAGATTATAATCTGTAATATTGTGGTATGTAAATAAAATGTGTTATCTGACCTTAAGTAGAAGAGAAGAAAGTGTGGAGAGAAGAAGAGGGAGTTTGTGATTGCTCTTTTTGGTGTTGAGAAAGAGGATGAGAAGAGGGGAACAGGAGAGTTTAATTACCGCTTATCGTCTCCTCCAAGAGCTCTGGAAAGACAGGTCACATTTCAGGAGATATTTCTGCAAGTACATACCACCGAGACACGTGGAGTAAAAGCCTAGGAGAGTTCCTGAGAGTTTGAAGGAGCCACACACACAAATACTGAGACAGAAACCACAGAAAATGAAAAGCAGAAGCAGAATTGGAATATGTATTATCGTATGCAGACACTGCCAGGCAGCAGTTGGCAGTGTCGGTTTGTTGCCCTACAAACTTCGATCCACCAGGGAACAGCTCAGTCTGTTTGCGGCTCTCTCAGTGACGTTGGGCTGAAATTAAAACCTGGACACTCTTACTTCTCCCTGCTTTTACTCACATGCTGTTCTGCCCTGAGCTTCGACTGACGCTTACATTTTGAAACTATTTTAAGCCCCCAGAGAGACTTGAATTAAGTTCAAGTTTTTTGTGATTGGCAGTGTGTTCTTCACAGTTGCGGTCAATGTGATTGGCCTATTCTAGATACTGATTCTCCTGTTCTGTGTTTGAAGTTTGTAAGCAGGTGTGACTCATAGCTCACCTCCTCCCCACCTGCCATCTCTGCTTTATCTGTCGGGGATTCTTGGACAAAAGCATATGATACAATCTACTGCTGATTTTTTTATTGATATTTCCAGGTTGTATTTCTATTAGAAACTTTTCTCCAGGAGGAAGTTGTCTTTCTCTGTCCTGGAAAGAGCATAAATGTTTTAAAAGGTTTAAGTGTTTTTGTCACAGCTAAATAAATGGTGCAACGTGAGTTTTTGATGAGTGCCAGGAACTCCCAAAGCTGTTCAGTCTGCACTGTCACACTGCTGCACTGTATGATCTATCAGATACGCTGTTTTAAACTCTCTCATTCACATTTAATGACGAACTTGAACAAACTGTAACCATATCTCATTTCTTTCTTCGCCCTGCAGAGACGTCCATGCTGTCTGTCTATGGGACGATAAAGGACCAGCCAAAATCCACCAAGCCCTCAAAGAGGACATCCTAGATTTTATCAAACAAGCACAGGCTGTAAGTCACATTTGTTTAACTCTGTTTGAGTCGGTGTTTGGCATCCGTTTATCTTAAGCTGCCCGCAATTTAACATGCCAGTTCAACACGACTCAGATCTGAGTGCCGTCAGATTAACAGCAACTCAGGTTGAAACATGCAGAGAGAATGAGATCACTGTAATACATTTATTATGCACTAAGACAAAAGTAAATCCAGATATTCAGCTATGAGAGAGCCAATTTGAAGTTGAGATCTAATCATCTTCACCCCGGCAGCATCGCAACGGCACTTTCTAATACTGCTAACACTGAAAGTGAGGTGATGAGAGGTTGCCTGCTATCTGTCTCTGCTGTTGCAGGGAACACAGCATTGGGGTGTTTCAGTATTTATGGGTTCAACAGTATCTCTAACTTCTCTTTGCATCTGTTGCCATGGCAGCGGGTGCTTAGCCACCAGGACGACACAGCATTGCTAAAGGCCTACATCGTAGAGTGGAGGAAGTTCTTCACCCAGTGCGACATCCTGCCCAAACCCTTCTGTCAGCTGGAGATCACACTGATGGGCAAACAGGGCAGCAACAAGAAAACCAACATGGAGGACAGCATCGTGCGTAAGGTGAGAGGAGAAGTGGGAAAACCCGACAGGTGAGGGCAGCACGATGGAAGCAGAGGCAGGTAGAAAGTCAGTGTGAACATTTTGCAGCTAGAGGAGACGAGAAGCAGCATGATGAAGGAGAGGAGTTGTAAAAGAAGTGAGAAGTGTCTGAGGTTAGGATAAAGAAAAAACAACTTAAAGTATGAGTCATGTGATATTTGATCCCTGCGAGCTCTCTCTCTTTTTGTAGAGGAGGAAGTGGTGGGTGAGTGAATATGATTCAGCTGCAGATGGAAGAACTTTTGTTAAAAGCACTTCATAAATAAATTTGGCTCAACTATTCTTGGAGAGCAGGAAACAGAGAGTGACTTTTATGCACATTTATTACAACGCCTCATCTTCATTTTTCCAGCTGATGCTGGATACGTGGAACGAGTCAATCTTCTCCAACATAAAGAGTCGCCTGCAGGACAGTGCCATGAAGCTGGTGCACGCTGAGAGGCAGGGGGAGGCCTTCGACTCCCAGCTCGTTATAGGTGTACGAGAGTCATACGGTAAGACGGGCAGGATCCAGGAGGCGATGGATCAACTGAATACTGCAACAGTTAATGACCATATTTTGTCCCATTCTTTGTCTCTCTGTCCTACTAGTGAATTTGTGTTCGAATCCAGAAGACAAGCTGCAGATCTACAGGGATAACTTTGAGAAGGCATACCTGGACTCCACAGAGAGGTTTTACAGAACACAGGCACCGTCCTACCTGCAACAGAACGGCGTCCAGAACTACATGAAATATGTAAGCCACGATAATAGTGGTTATTATAAGTACAAGTGTTTGTGTGAAGAATGATATGGCGTTAACAAATACTCTGAAAGAAGGAGCACTGATAACGTACCCACAAGTCCACTTACGAAATATGTAACAGACACATGGAGCCTTCTGTGTCTATTCAGATGTCCAACTTGATCATATTCATTAGTCTGTGGATTTATTTTCGTTTTCAGCTGTGACCCAACACAGACACAACCTAAAGTGACCTAACCTACCTCTAACACACACGTCATTTTTTACAGATTTTCTCAGCGCACTGTTAACGCTGATCTTAATGCTAACTGAAAACAGCGGCAGCCACGACTGTCACACACATTCCCATGAGTGTGGAGATGTGTTTGAGTTTAACAAGCGGCGTATCTACTTGTTTAAATTCTGCAGAGGTGTCTGTCTGCCTGCACAGATTCTGTGTGGGCTCGTTTTTTTGCCTGCTGATGTGAGATGTGAGGAGAAAGGTTGTTACTTTAGGTGTGTGTGTGTGTGAGACAGTTTTAATTGTTGGTTTATTCAGTGTGTGCACGTTTTATAGCATCTGTGTTTTGTGTTGATGTTTCTCTGCAGGCAGATGCAAAGCTGAGAGAAGAGGAGAAGAGAGCACTTAGATATCTAGAGACACGTCGTGAATGTAACTCTGTTCAAGCAGTAAGTGTCTTTGACAGGATCTGTCGTCTCAACACACACTTTTATTTTCCTGGTCTCACTTCAATTAACGGCACCATACCTGTCTTGAATGAAGACTCTGACCTTCTCAGTCTCATTAAATGTTTTTGATTTCAAAGTCGTCCTCATGGTGTGTGTTTGTTTTGTGTGTGTGTGTGTGTGTGTGTGTGTGTGTGTGGTGTGTGTGTGTTCTCACAGCTTATGGAGTGTTGTGTGAACGCTCTGGTGACCTCGTTCAAAGAAACCATCCTCGCTGAATGTCCAGGGATGATCAAGCGCAACGAGACAGACAGTGAGTACTTTAGCAAGCCTTGACTGTCACACACAAACTGTGACGTCTCCATGTGATTCATTATTGAGGAAATAACTTCTCCCAGTGTTGATTGGCCAATAGAGTTGAACAACACAGTCACAGTTTGTTGACCTCTATGCAGTCTTACAATGCCTGCCACCAGTTATTAGTAGTAGTATTATATGATTGGTATAATATTAGTCGTAGTCTCTGTAGGAGTGTTACAGCAGAGTAGTAGTAGTTTAGAATAATGTGTAACAAAGTCTGGTGGAGCCTGAAAAGAAAGTTTGCTTGCAGCCCAACGTGGACTCGATGAATTGCAGTTTTAGTCCGCCCTCTTCCCTGGAATTCAGTTACGCAACCGCAAAGTCCACAAAAGTCTTCGAGTGCAGGAAGTTCAGCATTCAGTCAGTAAGCTTCCTCTCTTCCCTCTTTCTGTGTGTAACACTAATGTTCTTCCCCGGAGCAGAGCTCCACCTGATGTTTTCACTCATGGACAAGGTTCCCAGCGGGATCGAGCCCATGCTGAAAGACCTGGAAGAACATATCATCAATGCTGGACTGGCCGACATGGTGGCCACTGCTGAGACTATCACTACTGTACGTACACAAACACTCACACAAGTGTTCAAGTGGCAGGATGCCAAAAATAATAAAGATTAGCTGCAGATTATAACGTGATTATAATCACAACAAACACTTAGAGAACTGTTGGATTACAAAGTGCAGTCATATTATAATTACATAACCTGACAGCTCCATAAATATTTACTTGGATGCATTTTGGTTGACGACTCCAGACCTCGTAGTGTGAGGACCTGCAGTATGTAGTGACTAACAGAGCAAAGTTAATATTGGAGGACAGCTTTCACAACATGTACAGTAGTTACAAGTGTGTGTGTGTTTGTTTGTCCAGGACTCTGAGAAGTATGTGGAGCAGCTGTTGACTTTGTTTAACCGCTTCAGTAAACTGGTAAAGGAGGCCTTCCAGGACGACCCACGCTTCCTGACTGCAAGAGACAAGGTCTGTTTTATCCGACGCTCACAGTGTTGCACAACTAAGAAGTTTAAACTGATCGGCTGAGTTACAGTGGACAGTACCGGGATTTGAACAGGAGAAACTGTGCAGTTAGACTGAGCTCTGATTATTCTGTATTATACTTCATCAGTCAGTCATTGTCTGAATGGATTAGTTGGTCAGAAAATAGTGAAAAATCTTCAAATGTCTTGTTTTGTTCACACTGCATTGACTGGCTTTGCTTTAGTATTAATGGGTTCTAACTTTCGGGCCCCTGCAGGCTTACAAGGCTGTTGTCAACGACGCCACAATCTTCAAACTGGAGCTGCCTCTGAAACAGAAAGGGTGAGGAGGAGGAGCTGTGTGTTTCTGTGTGTCTTTTCTGTCCAGTTGTGTTGTTGTTGTGTGTATGTTAATTGTGTGTGTATCCCCATCCAGCGTGGGTATGAAGACTCAGCCTGAGTCAAAGTGTCCCGAGCTGCTGGCAAACTACTGTGACATGCTGCTGAGGAAAACTCCTCTGAGCAAGAAACTCACCTCAGAGGAAATCGAGCTGAAACTCAAAGAAGTGGTGAGTCTGTGTCCTGTTTGCCTGTCGGGATGACTCACTTCCATTTTCAGTCCTCTCACATTAATGTCACCTGACATCGTCTCTCCTCGCAGCTCTTGGTGTTGAAGTACGTCCAGAATAAAGACGTGTTCATGCGATACCACAAAGCTCACCTGACCAGGCGCCTGATCCTGGACATTTCAGCAGACAGCGAGATAGAAGAGAACATGGTGGAGTGGCTGAGAGTGAGTTACTTTCCTTCTTACTGATGCTCCACATTAAAGTTTCCTCTGGTGGTGATAACCAGCGTGTGTAAAACTGTGTATGAATTAATCCTTTGTGTCATTCGGTGTCCTGTGTGTGTGTGTGTGTGTGTGTGTGTGTGTGTTGTAGGAAGTAGGAATGCCTGCCGATTATGTGAACAAGCTGGCCAGGATGTTTCAGGACATCAAGGTCTCGGAGGATCTCAACCAGGTCTTCAAAGAGATGCACAAACACAACAAGCTGGCTCTTCCAGGTAACACACACACACACACACACACACACACTCCCTCCCTTCTTGAGATAATGCTTGAGTTGTTTTGGTGAATGAAGATTTATTTGACAAGAAATTCAACAGATCAAACCTCTCTAATGTAAAAGTTTCTCCTGATGAGAGAATCTGTTTTAAAGCTGCACTTCTCCCCTGCAGCGGACAGCGTGAACATTAAGATCCTGAACGCCGGAGCTTGGTCACGAAGCAGTGAGAAGGTTTTTGTCTCGCTGCCCACGGAGCTGGAGGACCTGATCCCCGAGGTGGAGGACTTCTACAAGAGGAATCACAGCGGGCGCAAACTCCACTGGCATCACCTCATGTCCAACGGCATTGTGAGTGTAACAGGAGAAAGTTACACGGTTCCTGCTGACATCTGACAAGTGCTTCAGATCCGCTCTACCGGCAGCAACTTCATGATTGAATCTGAATACATTCTCGCGTGTTTCTCCTCAGATCACCTTTAAAAACGAGGTGGGTCAGTACGACCTGGAGGTGACGACGTTCCAGCTGGCGGTGTTGTTCGCCTGGAACCAGCGACCCAGAGAGAGAATCAGCTTCGAGAACCTCAAACTGGCCACAGAGCTGCCCGACGCAGAGCTACGCCGCACACTCTGGGTCAGAGCAAGAAGGAAACATTCACAGACACAGCACAAATACACAGAGTTAGGATATTTACTGAGGTTAAATGAGCCTCATGGGTAAGAAAAGACTGCGTGTGCCACACAGCTGAGATTGAACAAACATGCCCGAGGCTGCCAGACGCCACTACCACTGATCTACACTTACACACACACTGGCAGTATTTCTAATGATGTTTCACATCTTAAACTTCTCTCTCCTCTCTGTTCAGTCTCTGGTCGCCTTCCCCAAGCTGAAGAGGCAGGTCTTGTCTTATGACTCTCCAGTTAACTCGCCCAAAGACTTCACAGACAGCACGCTTTTCTACGTCAACCAGGAGTTCTCACTCATGTAAGTTCTGGTTTATTCAGATAATCACGAATGCACAAAGGAAATAGTTTCATCATCTTATTCCCAAACAAATGAGCCAACTCACCGTAAAGTTAAAATATAGTAAAGTTATTGATCATTGCTCCGTTATCTTCTCAGCAAAAACTCCAAAGTCCAGAAGCGAGGGAAGATCAACCTGATTGGTCGACTGCAGCTGACCACAGAGCGAATGAGAGAGGAGGAGAATGAAGGAATCGTCCAGCTCAGGATACTCAGGACTCAGGTACCAAAACACGACACGACTCGATTTATGGCCGACGTGAAGGATTGAATTATTTATGTCCTCTGTCTCGTCACTGTCAAACTGTTTTTTTTCTGAGGATGTGGACAGACGTGATGAGGCAACAACTGCTGCACAAACACTGACGGTTTGTTAGTGTTGACTGAGCTCATCTGTCAACAATAATAAACTAAATGCCTCGGGCAAATACACATCAGACATGGAGTAATGCTTCAAATGTAAATAAAGTATTTCTAATTAACGTTTCAGTGGCAGCAACGTCAAACATGTGGTGCGGTTAAACGCACCAGCTGCAGATCAGAGTAAATGTTTTAAAGATTTGGGGTACCATGAGGTGCAATGCTGCCCCCTGTTGTTGTGGAGCATGAGTTACACATGGCTGTGGGTGGTTAGGTGGTCAACGTTTCTTTTCTTTCTCGTCCAGGAGGCCATCATCCAAATCATGAAGATGAGGAAGAGGATCAGCAACGCCCAGCTGCAGACGGAGCTGGTGGAGATCCTGAAGAACATGTTCCTGCCGCAGAAGAAGATGATCAAGGAGCAGATCGAGTGGCTCATCGAGCACAAGTACATAAAGAGGGACGAGGCAGACATCAACACCTTCATCTACATGGCATAGGCAGCGAGCGAGCGAGCGCTTTCTTACTCCGTTTTTTACTCCTGGCCTGCGACCGGCGCTTTAAAAACCTGCGAGAGGAGAGAGACGAGGAACAAAACGATGTGTTTGACTATGAGTGCGGACTGTTGGAGGAAGATGGAGAAGCCTTTCAGCAAAAATGTGGATATTTTTGTGTTTGTGAGACACCTGCGTGTTATCGGAGGCGTCTGTTTGTCTCTGCTGCCCTCTGGTGTCGATCCGAGGAGAGGCACTGCAGCGTGCGCCGTCTGCCAGCAGCTCAGAAGAAAAAATCAAATAGTGACATTATTAAAATTAAATACTTCCTGCCTTACTTTCATCAGCAACAGACTGCAGACGAGGAGGAGGAGGAGCAGTGAGGAGGGGATGGAGAACAAACATTATAAGCTGATATCAATCTGTTGCTTTCACTTAATGCCAGAGCAGCAGCAGCCATCTTAGCGGCAGCCATTTTGCATCCCTGCTCTTCTATATTTGTCATTTTTGAACTGGGAATGCAAAAAAAAGCCGCCAAGAGTGAAAGCTGCCGTCACGGAGGAGAGACGAAACTACCGAGGAGTATTTTGCCAAATTGTGTGTGTGTTTGGGTGCATGGTGTGTATCTGGTCTTTTAGATGTGTGTGTGTGTGTGCACTTTGAAACAGCATGCTGCTTTATGATTTTTGTTTCTTTCTGTTCAGTGGGAGATCTGTCACACTTTGTGGTTGTGTGTGGACGCGTTGGGATTGAATGCTGAAGTCTTGGCGCCCTGTGGCAGGTGAAGTTTGTCGAACAGGTGTTGTCTGTGCCGGGAAGCGATCATACTGCAAACTATTTATTTGGTGTGTAACGGCCCGCATTCTGAACATTGTGAGATTAAACACCAGCTGAATGCGTCAAAGAGCGACGCGGCTAGATTATGTAACAAAAAGACAAAAACTCACCTTGACGTCGTTGGTGACAGACGTGTTTCAGTGAGGTGTAACCTGAATGAGCTGCTGTTTTTGGAGGCTTTCCTCCTAATGAGAACAAGGTCTGAGCTGATGTAGTATTCATGTAGCCATTCTGTGTGTGTGTGTGTGTGTGTGTGTGTGTGTGTGTGTGTGTGTGTGTGTGTGTGTGTGTGTGTGTGTGTGTGTGTGTGTGTGTGTGTGTGTTGCCCTCTCTTACCAAACGTACAGATCCATCAGACAACACATTCAGACAGAAATAATCTGTAATTCTCAGAGTGAATGTGCAGAGATGTTCGGTCATTATTTTCACCCTCTGTGGAGAAGCCGTTCATCACTCTGCACTTTCCTCTGAAGCAGCCAGGAGGATCAGTTCAGGTCGTTTTGATGGCCGTGCATGTAAGAGGGCAAACTCCACCCTCAGCTGAGGCTGATGTTTCATCCTGTAGCTTAAAGCACCTTGCAGTACTGGTGGAGGTGGAGCTGCCATGCGAGGCGCTGACTGGCCAGCAAACTGACTCATTTAGCTCAAAGACACGCTGACAGGAGGGTCAGTCCTTCAGGTGTCATAGGTTGATCTTTCTTGATAGCTGCAGTAAGGCCGGTGTTAACAGATGCATCAGTTCACAGGTCAGCAAACACGTAACAAGACAAGCACAGAAATGCCAAAGATACTTTTGGAAGTAGTTTGGAAAGAACGCCTCTGTTACACAGTTTGTCTTGCAGACAACAAAACATGACCTAAAATCAAGATGGACCCGAGTTATTTAACAGACATGAAACATTCTCTGACTCTCTCTGTGAGAACTCAGAGTAAATCAAATATTTTTTTTACATTACTCATTTTTGATGCAGCTCAGTTTAAGATGAGAGTCAAACTTTGGAACGGTGCATGACAAATCAGATGACAAAAGGCAGAGAACTGCTGATTTCTTTGTGTTTCTGTGTGTGTGTGTGTCTGTGGTGTGTGTGTGAGAATGGCTATTCAAAACAAGCCTGAAAGTAACTGAAACACTGCGGTCACATTAATCTTAAATATTTTGAGTCATAGTTCATACAGCAGCTCTCCTGCACGTGCTCAGCCCAGCGAGTGAAAAAGGGAAGAAGAAGATCAGGAGATGTCAGAAACATTTTTAAAGAAAGACGACACGTCCGTTTAAAATCATCGAGTTTGTCCTGAAAGCTTCGACTGATTCTCTGATGTGTGTGACGTGTAGAGCAGCAGGAAGAGGAAAGACAACAGTGAATGTTTTTATATTTATTCTATATTTATAAAGAATGTTTCTTTCTTTGTCTGTTTAAGTGTTTTTGTTTTTTTTGTGCACATTCAAAAAATCTCTGCCCTGTTTCTTCTTCACACCGAGGAGAAGAAAAAAGAGTTCGGCCTGATTTAATGAATTTTCTGCTGATTGGATTCACACCTGCAGTTCGTCAAAACAAAGACACTCGTCTTGTTTTATTGATTCTAAATGTGGTGACAGTTTTTTTTGGGGTGTTGTTGAGCTGAAACAAACTCCTGTCAGTCACGTTATGCAGTTTTATTCTCTATGCACGGACACAGTGGATCAGACTTCCTGTTTTTAAACTTTAAAACATCCTGTAAGCACACAGAGTTAATGTGAAATGTAGATTAGCGTTGAGTTCGCTTGTTTAAAGAATGCTAAGAATAATTAGAGTTTGTTGAAGCAGAGCGGACGTCTGTCTGTGAAATCCACCTGAAAACTGACAGTTTGGTGACAGATGACTCAGTTTATGATTTATTTACATTTAAATATGATTGAGCAGTGGAACGACGGCATTCTGGGAAATGTAGTCAGCCCTATAATAAGACACAACACAAAACATTTCTCCTTTAATGACTCTCCTCATGTTGAGTGTAAACACCTGGACAGATGTTGTTTCCAGATGTTTTGTGGTTTATGTCGTTGCTTTGATAGCAGACGGCTTCAGCACTTTGTCCGGACTTAAATATCACAACAAGAGTCATGATGAACCCTGACTTCATCTCTCAGTACATCAACCCAGTGTGTGTCACCTGTGGTCTGATACTTTATGCACTGTGTGCCACCATCATGACGGACCGTCTTTACCTACTGTCACATCTTAGCTCACCTGAGTCAGAGACAGTCAGTGATCTAACTTAATCAAACTCAGTTCATTCATGTTTATTTCTGAGGTCACAGTTTAACATTATATTTAAATGTGTTTCTAATTTTTCATTATTTTCTAACCAACTGTTACTATTTTCCTTTTTTAGTTTATTCAAACTAAAAGAAACACAGAGTGTGTGTGTGTGTGTGTGAGAGAGAGAGAGAGAAACCCGAGCTTTAAACAAACTGAACAGAAACATATTGAAGTATTTCAGCGTGTCACTTCCCTCCATGAGAACTTTTCTTTAGTCACAGGTACTGGTGTTATTTTAGTCATTCTGTCATGTGTTATATTTTGTCCAATCAGTGATCAGTGTTAGCTCTCCTGGTTTAACTTCAGTCGAGTGTTTCATCATGAGGAGCTGTAGTAAGCGCCCATCAGCCCGGCCTGCACACGGTGTCACACCTACCTGTAGCCTTGTATCATGACACAATCAGTCGCAGTCGAATGTTTGTCACTACACGAGTAAAGACATTAAACTTTGTGTTTGTTGGAGGAGAGCGGTTCAAACTTCTTTCATGTGCTGAGTTGTTTTTGTGCTTGTTTCAAATATTTTTTAAGGTTGAATAATTTATTTCCTGGCAAAATAAAAGAAAATAAACTGTAAAGAGATTTCTGTTTGCTGTCGTTCCTTCAGCTCCGACAACGAGAGAACGTATGGTAGCTGGTACGGTTCCATTATCAGAGCATCAAACACAAATTATGAAATGAGTGCAGCTCTATGGATAATCTGTCTGAAACGTGTCGTCTTCTTTGTTAAAGCAGCTATAATTTATATTTTTAGCATAATAATGTTGAATGAAATGACTGAAGACAACATGAGAGGGTCGACAGGACGTCTCTGGCAGCTTCACATCAACAGCACACTCAGAAATCGAAACATCTGGTTTGAGTTCACTTTATTTTGCCACTGTTATACTGTAAACACATCACATACTGAAACATGCTCAAGGTTCAACTTAAACTAATATCATAAAACGTCACATTTAGTTATATGTATCAATTTAAGGTTGTAGACACTGGCAGGTTAGCCCTCATGAGCTCGGGCACTGTCAGCGATACAAAGCCATTTGGAGGTGTGATGTCAGTAAATCATCTTTGACTCTTCAGAGACGGTTACGTGTCCTGACAGCTCAGTGGGTTCCTGGTTTGGTTACAGGTGATGTCACAGATTTATTTAATCCAGCTCATGACACCTGGGAGATTTTTGGCATTGCTGACTGTTTGAACATGACGTGACGTTCAAGGCAACTTCATTTGTATCGTACTCTTAAAGTAACACAGAGCGGTTTAGAGAAGACGTGAAAAAAACTGAGATCAGATATAAAAGACATAAATATGAGTAGATTCAAATAAAAGTTAAAATAAGACAGTTCAGACGGTAAAAAGTAGAAAGTAGTGGTTGATAGACGTAGTAAAGAATTGTAAACAATGTTTAGAAGTGACACCAGCACCCAGCAGGTACACACACACAGCGAGATCATCAGGGTGTTTCATCACTTCCTCTGATGACCTCGACAGACTTCCTGCTGGATGTGTAATCTTCTACAAAGTAAACTCTGATCCTGATTTTTACCCGGACAGGTGCACAAAGTCGTTGGCAGTTTGGCGGTAAACTTTTCAGACTTTGGTGAGCAACGAGCTGGTTATTATTTCAACGGTGACGGTCCCGGGGAGTTCGCTTTCACGGCGATCACCTTTGCCCTTCAGGTGGAGCGTCTGTCTGAACTCGCCCTGCTCGGCCGGCAGCGTCACCTGACCCATGAAGGTGTCCTTCAGCACGTTGTGGTTGTAGATCTGAGAGTCGGAGCCACAGGAGAGTTTAACACACAAACATTCACATATTGACACAGTTTAGTGTGAACACAGATACACACACACACACACACATACACACACACCTCGATGCTGATTGGCTTGTTGCCGTGCTTCCTGTAGAAGACTCCCTTGGTGTCGAAGACAGGGCTGCAATTTTTTTTACAGACCGGAGAGCGAACTTTATTCCCCTCACAGCGGATGATCGCGTAGGGGTCACTGGACACTGGAGACACAGACACACCAAAGGACTTGATGAGTTTATGAGATTTATTAGATTATTAAATGATACACAGAATAACAGAATCAAATTTACCTCCGTCAGCGTCTTGTGCTGCAAGGCCGTTAGCCTCCACAACGTAGACCTGAGTGACCAGAGAGGGATAACCACACATCCCAGACCAGCAGGTCTTTGGAGGCTCGTCCAGAGTCAACTCCCTACAGGAGACAGACACAGACAGACAGACAGACAGACAGACAGACACAGACACAGACACAGACACAGACACAGACACAGACACAGACACAGACACAGACAGACTCGTTAAAACAAATTCAGTCTTGGATCTCTCCTTGCAGGACTCTTAAATGACAGATCTGCTACTGGAGAGTCAAACATCACTGAGCTGAATATAAAGAGAGTTTCAAACTGAAACAGTTTGTTCATACTTGCAGACGGAGGGCACGTCTGTGAAGATGCGAAGCAGGAAGTCTCCCTCCAGGCCAGGGTCGAAGGTCGTGGGAATGGCGACGTACCGGCCCTCAGTCAGGTCGATGCGTACGAACACAGACCTCGAGTTGATGTAGGTGCTCCCACCAACCTTC
The DNA here is from genome assembly GCA_014281875.1 of Nibea albiflora. Taxonomy (NCBI): domain Eukaryota; kingdom Metazoa; phylum Chordata; class Actinopteri; family Sciaenidae; genus Nibea; species Nibea albiflora. The sequence continues at coordinate 25,159,631 of CM024794.1, forward strand.
TTCTGGGTGGCGTGCATCCGGTAGATCCTGTTTAACTCCACCTGAACACAGAGACAGCAGCAGTTTGTACTCACTTGTTTCCATCTTTAGGAGATGTCACGATAAAACGTGCAGGAATGTCTCTGACCCTGTGAATGTCGAAGCCAATAGCCAGGTTTTCTCCTCGTCCCTCCCTCAGCGTGGCTCGGCGGTCTTTCTGCTGCAGACAGATCAAGACCTCGTCCTCTGGCTTCCTCACGTCAAACACGTACTACACACACACAGACAAGGAACTCTCACATACTGTATACACACACATCACATATTGTTAAAGTAAGTACAGAGAACGTTTGGCCTCACCTGCGGGTTCTGGAGGAAGGTGTGCTTGTGGTTGACGCAGCCTCCGGCTCGGTTCAGGAGCGGGTCACTGTGCACACGCCAGGAGCCGCGCATCACGGCCTCCACCCAGGTCTTATGGAAACTCAGGTAGGACGTGTTGATGAGACGACACAGGATGAGGTCAGTGAAGTGAATGATGAAGTCATCGAACGTCATCCTGCAAGAGAAAGCGGGACGAGTGTCAGTCCCGGAGGAATTATTAAACCAACACATCAACCTGAAACTGAGCAAATGTCAGTACAACAGATGTCTGAGCGTTACTGTAGGTCACCTTGTGTTTCCAACAGGGGGCGGCGTTGCACTGAAACTCACCAGAACTCTCCATCGTCCTGCACGACGACTCCGATCTTCTCCCTCTCACTCTTGCTGACCCTCTGCCACTCTTCAGAGCTGCAGACAGACAGAAGAAGGATGTGAAATGTTTGTAGATGAAAGTAGAAATGTCAACAGCAACGAGAAACGACGTGTCTTCCTCACCTGTCGCTCCAGGCCCCGTTCCACTCCCTTTGTCCCCAGGGGTTTCTCATGCGGATCATGTTGAGCTTGTCCGACTTGAAGTAGGCCAGCAGGCCGTGGCCCAGCCTCACCTTGCGGACGTCTGTCACAGCGTAGGCATGGCCCTTCACCAGGCCGCAGTCCAGCCTGGCCTCCATGTCCTCTGCGGAGGCCGCCTGGAACGACACGACAACAAGTTCAGTCAGCCTGTAAAGCATCGAGTGAGCTGTGAGGGTTTGTGTTTGTGCTCTGCTCACCCGGATGGAGCAGCTGATCAGGCCTCCTCTGTTGTGGACTTTGAGGACTCTCTCGAACAGCTCGTTACGTTTCTCTTCATCTTCACCGAAGCCGTTCTCCGTCAAGTCCATCGGCTCTGACACACCGCCGGTGAAATCCACGAGAGCGTCGGCCGTGTTGCCTCCATCCAGAGCCTCATAGCATCCACACATCCTAAAAAACACATAGACACACATCAACAGACGTTTGAATGATTCACCTCATCTATGCTGATTCTCTTAATCATCTTCAGTGTCTGACAACGTTACATCATCTGTTTGAATCCAACATAAGCTGTAAAAAGAACGAGGAACCGGTTTGAACTTGTTGTTGCTCCTTTGACTGCGGTGAGCCTGAAATGCTTCACAGTGCAGCAGGGCGTCTCCTGCCCAGTAAAATAATAATTCAAACCTGAAGCCTCTGCAGAGTGTGGAGGGGACATGAAGCTCTGAGTTCAGGCTGGTAGACTTAAGAACTTTGGTAACTGACTGTTTTACTCCACCTGGTCAAACTGAGTGAGCACAAACACACATCGTGGATGTACTTACTTGGCGTAGGCCTTCTCCACCAGCGCGCTCCAGAACTCGTTGCTGTCCTTGGAGTGGCAGTACACCAGCAGCCCGTCCACCGTGGGCAGCTGGTCATCGATCACCACGTCCACCCACTCACCGAAACGCCAGAACCTGAAGTGGAAGATCCCGGCGTAGGTCTCGGGTTTTTCAGGGTTCCACTCCTGATCCTTCCAGTCGGGAATCACCTGGAGGAACAGAAAGAAAACACAAGTCTTCATCAGAGCTCAGGATTTATTTTAAAATATCAAGCGTGATCCAGAATGAATATTCAGACACGCTGTGAGCTGTTGACCTTTCTGTAGAAAAGAAGTCGGCCCTGAATTCAAAACATTTATAACATTAAACACATAACTGTTGATACTTGATCATATAATTTGTGTTTATTCTAATTTTCTGATGTCATTTGTTCATATGTTACTTTTCATGCGACGGGCCACATGGAGAATGTAGCAGTCTGTCCTGACTGTCAACAAAAGGACTGAAGTTTTAAATTCAACTAATATAAAACGTTCATCTTAAGAACAACATCGCTGCATAAGAGCATTGTATTAACAAATAGACAACATAAATGTGCAAATACAACTGCTGCACACAATAAAAGAGGACAAATACAGATACACACACAGATACGAGGTAACAAAAGTATTAAAGTAAAAACAATAAATTAGAAGTAAAAGCATCTAAAATCAGTTTATTCTAAACTGCCTTAAATTCACAATATGAAGTCTGTCTGTTAAAACTCTTCTAAAATAAATCAGCTGTCTGTGTTAGTTCATGAAAAGTTGACAAACATCAGATTTTACGCATGTTTCCCCTTAATTAACCTTCAGTGCCTATAATTAACAGGAGCGACCAAGGATTTGTGTTTTTAACGAGGGAATACCATCCACCCAGATCCTGACGATCCCTACTGACGACACATTAACACTGACATCTGCTGACACACACACACACACACACACACACACACATAATGAGTGAATGATATAAATAAATAACTGATCCATTGAGCCAAAACCAGTCGAGCTCCCAGAAGCCCTCAGGAAAACGTACGTCATTGGTGCCTCCTGTTGCCTAGCATCCTCATACATCACCCACCTCCTTAGCACCTTTAAGGAAAAGCTCAGACAGTATTTTCATTTCAAATTATGAGATTTCAAATCAAATTTTAAAAGTCTGGAAGTAAACGAATCGACTGTGGGTACGTTCAACTTTTATTTATTTAAAAAAAGGTGCAGAAATGTCAGACTTCAGCCTTTAAAGGACATTAAAACACAACAAGACAACTAATTACTCTCACTGATGCTGTTTCCACATTGATCTCCTCTACCCTCTCTCATCTTATGTGGCACACCAATCAATGAGTCCTAACCAAACTACCCTGTGGGCAGGAGGGGGGATGGGAGGTTGGGGACAAAAGTGAGAAACTGCAACACTGTGATGGAAAGAGTTGGAAAGGGGAGGGGAGACAGAGAGGCTGTGATAAAACAGAGAGAGAGAGAGAGAGGGGTGAAAACAGAACTTCCACCACAGCTCGATCTATCACAGCATCCATCCATCCACCCACACAGGGAGGCAGGCCTCGCCCACTCTTTAACCCAGGATTATAGCTTGGAAGTCGGACATGGACAGCGCCAAGAGTCCCTCCAACACGCTGGTGCTGGAATTTAAAGAAGACACTGCACTGACAGAGGTGAGTGCAGCTTCTCACCTCGAGCTACGAGACAGTGATGTCTGTTAATGAGAGCAGCATCCTTCAGCTTCACATCTCCAGAGTCATTACTGATGATGTTACAGATATGTGGAAGAATATTTAAACTTTTCTCACAGGTTTCAAACAGGTTTCCTGTTATCACCTCTTCTGTAAGTTGTGAATGTCTGCAGTGTAACGATCAATAGTTTGACTCATCAGGTGAGTTCAGACACTGACTGCTAACCTGACACTCAAACTCAGCACAGAGGAAGTCAGCAACTCCTGTGATCAAATGTTAAAGTGCAGCACAGCAAAGTGCTGTGGTGAGAAAAGTTGAATATAAACGTGAATTTAAAAAAAAAATCTCTGTTTTATGTTGCAACAAGCTGAAATTCTTTTTTCTCAGCCATTCCTCGGTAAAATAAAAGATGAACTGAAAACTATCACTCCAAAGTTCACAGAGCCACCAGCTCAGCTTCATGACCAGAAGATAATGTCTTTAACTTTGATGGCTGTTTGACACGATACGCGATGATATGTGTGATAACTGTGGAAATGAGACATATGTCACCTTTCCACATCACATTATAGACTTCATATAAATGAGAAAATATATTTTTTATAAAGAAAAAGTGTGATTTTAGAAACACTAGACAGTTCATGAAAAGAGAAGCACTCCATGTGCTTACAGTAACGCTCCCTGTTCTGTTTATTTCTATGTTGTCTGACCCAAATCCAAGTGAATAAACATCATTTAGAAGCAGAATCAGGACAAAGTTTCTGAATATCAGAGTGGCATGATGTCTTTGAACTGAACACAATTGAAAATCTGTGAAAAGACCTAAAAATAGTCGAAGTGCTTCAATTTTCAAACACACAGTTTGCAGCGGATCTAGACTGGAGGCCTCCTGTGGTGGATCCATCACTACAGGATAAAAAGGAGCACTGACACATTTTCCCCTCTCCTTTCTCTCTTCCTGTTTTCTGTCATGTCCTCTGCAGATGATGCGTCTTCGTGTGTCGTCTTTGCAGCGGTCAGGACAGAAACGTCAGGACGGCGAGCGTCTGCTTCTTCCTCACGAGGCCGTCTACCGGCTGGACTTCCCCATTCAGGAGCTGAACTTCTCCCGCTGGTACTTCTCCCTCATCGCCTACGGTCGTGTCACCATCACTGGCATTTCCCAACACTGGACGCCCGACCTCACCAACCTGATGACCCGTCAGCTGCTGGAACCAATCGGAACATTTTGGCGAAACGCCGCTGACCCCGAGGACTCGCCGCTCAAATGGCTGGAGGCGGACATGCAGGAGTTTGGCGAAAGGATCGCCGAGCTGGCCAAGGTCAGGAAGGTCATGTACTTCCTGTTTGCTTTCAAGGATGGGGCAGAGGCAGCGAACCTCAGCTGCTCGGTGGAGTTCACACCAGACAAATGATGCCAGTAAAGTCCTGTCAGCAATATTCTGTCCGACTTTGACCTTTAAAAAACTTCATGCAGCATCTTTTTTTTCAAGCAATCAAAGAAATGCAGCAGCTTAAATAGTTTCCCTGAAAAAAACAGATCGACCTGTAACTGTGCAGTAACACCATGATTGTAGTTCTACCTCTGTGTGCACACAACGTAATTACTTTGTTAGAGTTCACTGTCACATTTAGTCACATTTATTGTCACCTCAGCAGCAGAGTCAAGCACACATATTTAGTTCAAAACATAAAACCTGAGATGAGGAATACAAAAAGAGAGAAAACAAGTATGAATGCACTTTATTTGGATGTAATCCTCGTGCATGTTTCCTGGTGCTACTTAAAAAAACATCAATGCATCCTCAACATAAATCATCAGCTAGAAACATGTTTAAACTTAAAACGAGAGCATTCATAGAAAATACAGCAGAATATTATTTCATGATGAAATCATCGACTTTTGGAAACAAAACACAAAAGATTCCTCTTGTAAATAAAACATTCATTTCCTGAGCAGCTGAATATTTATGCCATGTGTAACTTCTTCTTTGCGTTGTCGTCTGTCTGTTGCTGTTGTTGTATTTTATTTATTAGAGCCACAGCACGATGCAGAACGAGTAGCACTGAATGGAATATCAAATATTCACATCGCATGACCGTCGGCCTGACACAAAACAGAGATCAATGGAGTGACATCTATTAAATATCGACTGAAAGCTGTCTGTGTGTTCTCATTGGTGCTGACTGTTACTGGACAGAGGACTACAAACGAGCTCACATATTTTATGATCACACTCTCAGTCTTTGGGAAATAATTGATGAGGAGGGAAAAAGTCCATAGAAAGGTTCTGTGGTCACAACATACTATAAAACATGGAACAGGAAGGTGAGTAGCACCGTCTCTTCCACGTGTTGTGTTGAATGGTCACTAGGATCAACATCCTCCTGCGTCTGTCCTGCTGTTATCACATCTACCGGCGCCAAGACAGCGAGGGAGTGGTGAAGTGGTAAAGCTGCTGACTCCACCAATGAGCTAAAAAGTTGAGAATATTTAAATTTTAACCACAAGAAAAGCGAGTCAAGCTCACACGAGGCGTGCCGTACCATCAGGAAACAGCAGCTGAGCTTAGCTTAGCCTGCAACACATTTCTCAGTGCGATCGCCCACTTTAAACCTTCTTAGCCCGGGCTAAGTTTTCAGATTGTAGCCCAGACTTTAGCTTCATGGCCTTGCTGGTCCTATCCCACAGCCTCAGTAACAATGTCATCAGTACCTCCGATTGCTTTAAAAGCAGCAAACAAAGCCAGAGACAAAAAACATCCTGACATGATGTGATTCAATAACAATGCTGCGGTTCTCTCTGTCTGAGCTGGACAGAGGACAAACTGCAGGGAGACATTCCTGCATGTCGTATTTACAGCTGCAGTATCTGCTCAGAAGTTACAATAGTTCCCAATTTGAGTGGGAGTCAGATTTTCCACATTAACGGAGCCTGACAGGAGCTCAGCGTTAACACATTCCTCTCATGGAGTCTCTTCATCTCAGAACAAAAGAACAAAACAAAATGTTGTCATGATCGTCACCAAGCTGCCTGTGTAATTTAATCACACCAGAGGTTTAATAAGTGTTTCAGAACCACTGTTTGTTCTTGGACCACTGGCGGGTGTCAAGACAACTGGCTGCTCCACCGTGGAAACTCCTCAAACGGGCTTTAGTTTCCTTCAGCTGATGGAAAACTGAGAGCTGCAGAGGACCTCCGAGACCAGAGAGGAAGACGGAGCTAACCAACAGGGGAAAACTCACAAACACACACACACACACAACTACGACTGCAATACTATATTCTTATCACGTCTATAGTGTGTGTGCAAATGTTGTACTACATTTTCATGCTGTCCCAGCACAACACGACCGCTGTATGAAGCTACAGATGTTAATACATCACTGAATGTTTCGGCTGTGTCGAACTTCTAGTGTCTCCTCTGAGATCCTCACGTGTGTCAAGTGTTTATATTCAGAGCTGCAAAACTATGGACGGACATGCCTGATGAGATCAGAGCTGCAAACTCTGTGTCAACCTTTAAAAACACACAGATTAAAAAATGTTCTGTGTGTTTTTATTTCTGGATATCAGGGCTGTTAATGAAGGTTACTGGTGCCACCTCATGGATGAAAGCTGTTATTTTCTGGCTGCTGCAGTGTGTGTGTGTGTGTGTGTGTGTGCGTGTGCGTGCGTGTGCGTGTGTGTGCGTGTGTGTGCGTGTGTCTGTGTGTGTGTGGGCAGTAAGAGAATTACTTGGATTACACAAAAAGCCACGGTGTGCACAAATCTAAGGTAAACACACACCCAGTCACACAAATCTAATATATCCATATACTGCATACACACCCATCAACACACACACACACACACACACACAGTGACTAAGTCATGTGGTGCTCGCTCCATCAGGACGTTGAACTGTTGTGTGCGGTGTTGTTGCTTGTTCACATGTTCTTGCACTCGTGTTGCGTTTGCTCTGACGAGGTAAAAACATCGTGCCTCTGAGTTCTTTGTCTCACCTTCTGCCACAGCGCATCTCTGGAGGCCAGACTCGAGCAGGCGGCCACGAACCAGCAGTTTCCCAGCTGGCCTTGGTGGAGGTCGTGGGCACTGATGCCGTCCACAAACAGATGGGGGTCGTTGCATAACTCCTGCAACGATAAATATGATTGCAATCAGCGTTGACCTTTTCTTCTTCTGATGACTAAATCCAACAAACTTGAAGTCTGTACTGAACACTGTATTTCCTGTGTGGTGCCTCTAGCTGTACGGTGTTACGATGAGGAGCTCACACTGGACAGCTGCCGGGCGTGGATGAATGTGAAGCAGGGCGTGATCCGGGGCACTCAGTCAACCGTCATAAAAGGTAAATACAGAGTTCAAACCGCCCTCTGATTAAGTATAAATCGCTTCTGAGCGTTCAAAGCTAAACATACAGCGTACGAGAGGCAGACTGTCGGGACAGCAGCCAAATGATAGGCCTGGGATAAACCAGCGGCACACACCCACTAAGACCACTGAGCATGTAGACACAGACTCCACATGGCTGACAGAGTTCACTGATTGACCTGTTATCTTAAAAAACAAGACCTTGAGCTTGACACCTTTGGACAGAGTCAGGCTAACTGTTCCCTCTGTTTCCAGTCTTTGTGCTAAGCTAAGCTAAGATCGTCTTCAGATTTATGGTGTATTCCTTTAAGTACATGCTGCACGGCCGACTGATGTATATAAAGAAAGATACACAAAGGATCTCAAACGCCTCGCTCATTCGCAAAATTAAAGGCCGCTATTTTAAGTATTTTAAGTACATGTACTGTAAGTGTGCGCCCACACACACACACACACACACACACACACACACACACACACACACAAAGAGCACCATAAATGTACTGATCTGTTCGACCACAAAAAGACACACGTGAACTCAGAGTGGAGAAACAGTCTGAACGTTCTCGTCTGCACTCGTCGTCCATCCAAACAATGCTGGCACATCCACAGCAGTGAAAACATGATGCAGGCAGATGATGATGAATAAGATGGAAAAAGCCTGAATACATTTATTAATAAATAATGATTTACTGTGCATGTCTAAGTGCAAACCGGATGGAGACTTTCCTCATTAGAAAAGTACTAAATCAAGCTGAAACATCAACATCACAATGCTTTGTTACAGTTTAACACAAATGAGGCCTGATAAATGAAACATTTGATGATTTGTCTCAGATCAGTGTTGCGTGAAACGTCACACACTCTCTGAGGGCTTTCACATTCAGTGTATGTGTGTTTATGAAAGTGGCGGCACGCGTGTCCGATCCCTGAACATGAAGCATCTGCAGTACGGTGGTCTCACACACACTGTTCACACTTCACCACTTCCTGCCTCCGAGAGTCTGATGAGAGGAATCAACCAAGACGCGTGTCATGTTAACGCCTCCAAATGTAACTGCAACATTTATCTACTAATTTATTAAAAGAGGATAAAGCATGTTTCAATCTTTTTACAGTCTTCAGACATTTTCACACTGACTGAGAGCCCATGTGGACGTAAAAATGGACTCCTTCATGTGTTTGTGCTGAGCTCTCAGCTTTCTAGATAAACTGAATGTTATGTGTGACCAACAAGATCCTGGTCTGAGTCCTTTAATATTCAGTATCTGCTCGTATATTTACATAAACGTTATTTAAATATTTATCTGACACACTGAAACAGCAGCTGAAGCTGACACACCTCGACAGAAACACTGAGTGTGTTACAGCGTCGAGGTTCCTTTAACCACACGACACACGGAAGTTTCTCTCTCTCCACTCCCTGATCAATACTCCAAATCAATACTGTTCATCAATTGCAGCTTTAAGTTTCCTGTTTAATTATTAAGCAGCTCAGATCATCAATGATTGACAATAAAAGCATTTCATATGTGGTTCAGGCAGGTGGGTGTGTTTTTATGTTTTTAACTCGCCTCAGAGAAAGACGAGAACCTTCACAGACGTCCTGAAAAAGAGTTCATCTGATGTCAGCAGCCTAAAAGAAAGAAGTGACAGTCTTATGACTGAGCTGACTTTGAAGACATGCATGTTCGCTGTAAACAGCAGAGACAGAAGCTGGAATGCTGTTAAGCAATAATTCCATAATGAGCGTCACATTTCTATCATCTTAATGTAACAGAGTGAAAACACGCAGCGGTTACTGTTGCACTGCATCAAAACATTCCTAAAAACAAATTCAGGTCAGCGAGATGCAGCGGGTGACTCAAAGTCTCTGAGAAAAAAGTCACGTTTGGCTTTGAGGGAAATCTTCATGTTAGTTTTGTTAACATGACACAGGCTGAATATTTACAGCTCGCTGCAGGCTCGAGGGCTGCTGCTGCCAAAGAAGACTTCTCTGTTTAACAACCCTGAATTTCACTGAAAACACATTCGAGATGAAAGATTTGGTGATTTCTAGCTTTGCTGAAAGGAAAGTTTCCCTCCAGCAGCCTCAGTGTTTTGGCATGTGAACAGGTCTCACATCAGGAAACAGCCTGCGTTGGACTGCTCGGTGTCCTTTTACTGGATTTGACTGAGAAATGAGGGAAATGGACAGTTTTGAATGCAGCCATTACTTAAAGTCAGCGGCTTGAACGGAAACCTACAGCTTCACTGACTACACACACACACACACATAAATGAACCCATGCAAATGATCTCTCTTTATTTTACATTTAGCCATCAGTTTCTCTTCCTCTGAACCTCCATGTTACTGACAAGCCTCCGTTAAACTGAGCTGAGCAGCTTCATAGAAACAGGAAACAGAGTAGACAGAACGCATGCGTCATCCAAAATTTACTTCAGATCACTGGATCAGGAAACTTGAACTTGAATGTGAGAATCACAGAAGTCGGTAGCTAACAAAGAGACATCACGAGTTTTTGTCATGCAAATATCTGCTAAGATAGATGTTAAAATATCGGCTCATACATATGTCCAAATATTTGCTCAAAGAGCAAACACAGTGTGCACACAACAAAGTGGAATTTCAGTGAGTAAATACCATAAATTCCTGTAACCTCTCCTCTCTTAGATGGATTTTTATTTTACATGTATACATTCATTTAGAGAAAAGTTAAAGTGACACAAACAGGAAACGGAGCAGAAAGAATGACTGATTTTCTCTTTTATTGCTCAGGTGTGTTGGAAACCTTTGAGTTTGTGTCAGAGGACTGATAACCTGCTGCTGCTGCACACATGAGATACCTTCAGATGACAACTAACCCCAAAACACCACGAACACATAATGCTGCTTTAATAATAAACAATTCTATACCGAGTATAACTACAGTACATTAAACCGCCTAATTTAAATAATATATATATATCACGGACATTTGAGCTTTAAGACGTGGGATTTACAGTTAAAACAAAAATACAGGTCCCTCAGTTATTAACAGAGACATCTAAAGATGTTTTTCTGTCATGCATATGTTTAAATGTATGCTGATATATATATGTTTGTCATTTGTTACATAATATTTGTTCAAAGAGCAAACACAACAAGCACACATGTTGACACACAAACAACGTTTCTGCGTGTTGCGGTGGGATTTCTGTGAATTCTTCTCCTGTTCAGGTCATGTAACCTCTCCTCTCTTTATCTAGCTCTCCTTTGTATTTGTCGCAGGACCAAACATCCCCTTTCCCCACCTACTGTCGCCTGCCTCTGTCCCCTGCCTCTGTCCCCCGTCTCTGTCCCCTGCACCTGTCCCGCCTCTGTCCCCTGCCTCTGTGTCTCTGTGCACTGTGGATGAGTGGTGCAGCTGCCGGAGGATGTTTTTCATTGGTTCTTGTTTGTCTAATGTCAGCTTGTTTCTGTTTCACAATGTTTTTCTTACCTTAGGCCTTTTCCAGGTTACGTTTCCGATCACGTTGTCCTGGTAGAACAGAGACTGGTCGGTCGTCGGGAACAGGGGGTCTTCAAACAGCTGTCCGTTCTCCTGACACTGCCTCCTCAGGGCAGAGAAAGACTGACCCTCGTATGGAACCACCATCCCCCTGCACACACACACACACACACACACGGGGTCATCACAGTCTGTATCATATCTTCATATCATATACAAACATATATAAACACAATTACATGAAGGAGAACTGACAGACAGCTTATCTTATGGAAATAATCTACAGTTTTCTAGCTGCTGACAAAGAATCATATCGCTACCTGAAGTTTTACCACTGAAACTCTTTAAATGCATTCTCACTCAAAAACATACAAAGTATGATACTAATACTAAAACAGAAAATCACTGTTCATTATTCATGATTGTGAATAAATCAGATCCTGAATTCTACTGGACGGCTTCATCATGCAAAAGACATTTGAGAGTTCAAATCTTCAGATTATCTGATGGATTATTGAAGGAATGAGCAGAAAATCACAGAATCATCTACTGTGTTTACCAAAAGAGCCTCAAGCTGTAATTAACACGTTAATGTATTTCAAATAAAAACATCAAAGGGCTCGTACTGTACGTTCACATATATCTGCTATAAATGATGTAAAACAGAGAAACTGGAGTTGAAGACAGAGATGAGACTAAAAGTGTGTGTTGAGGTAAAATTTCAAAGGACGATTCAAACAGGTTCAAGAGCACACAGTGAACATTCCTCAGCTGATCACTGTTTACATTATGGTACGATGGAGGATTAGTAAAATATCCTTCTACTTTAAAAACTTTAAAAACACTCCTCAAACATACGCACACTGCACACACACACGTTACACAAACACAAACAGAAGTACACACAACACACACACAAACAGTCCCACGAGTCATGAGGCTGAACGACAAACAGAAACTCGGACAGTGTTTGACTACGGATCACCAGCAAAGCAAACACATAATGAAACTTTTGTGACTTTGTGTGTGTGCGTGTGTGTGTGTGTGTCCTCAGAGCAGCTTCCTGTCAGCCGGATAAAGAATAATATGAGACAATGACAGAAAGAGGAAGCCGTGTGTGAGTGTTTGGTCAGGATGGAGACACGGGAAGCCCGATGACGGCTAAAGTTCCATTTTAGAGTGACAGTTTACCCAAAAATAAAAATATTTGTGCTCTGTGTAGATTGAGAGCACGCTGCTTCAAAATCTTTAAAAACTGACGCTGGTTATGTAAATTGTTTCAGAGCTGTAGATGGTTTACTTACAAATGTTCATTAAATATTCAGTGAACTTTAAAAGCTTCTTTTTCTGCAGACGAAATACTGAACAGGACATAAACAAACACACATCTGCTGCACGTTAGACGAAGATCTGACTTTTCATCAGAGCTTTCGGCTGTCTGTATTTCACAGCATAACACGTCTAAGCAAATTATATTAAAATGATTTCACCTTTTGTGATGCAGGAAAAAGATGAATGTGTTGAGATAATTCTCTGCAGACACAAACACACTCAACATTTTACTGCACAATGAGTACTTTTACTTTTAATACTTCTTCCAACAGTGGCTGCCGGGATGCTGGTTACCATGGAGACGGCTCATGAGTTGGCCAGTAATTATATCAGTGTCAATTAAAGGCACTTAAACACGGAGAGGATGCTGAACAGAGCAGACGAAGGAGTGTGTGTGTGTGTGTGTGTGTCCCAACATCATGAAACCTGAACAAATACATCAACCGTCCCGCTGACATGCGACTTTACAGGACGTCAGAGAAGACGAGCCGTGATGAAACACTTCAAATAAAGAAAGAGGGAGACGAGAGAGGTCAGAGAAGTTTGGTTAGAAAAAAACAAGCTGAACTTTTTCACTGCAACCAGCATGACTCATCAGGAGGGAAGTGAGAACAGATACGTGTATTTAATCCAATGATGAATGTTGAAATGTCTGTGATATTGCAATTACAGGTGGAGGTCACATCGTTTGACACCATCGTTCCTCATAACAGCACAACAGCACAACAGCACAGCGCACTCCTCTGAGCCTCCACTCTTTAGTTTAGCTGGTTTTATATGATTTGATGAGATTTTCACATCAACAACGCTCCACAGACGCAGTAAAGAGGATTTGTTTACAGTATGTGGTAGTCTGGTACAGTATGATCATTTATTTTATCACATATATTATATAATATAATATACAAGCTCCAGACAAGGGCGGATCCACAGAGGCTCATTTCTCCTTTCTCGTCTCTTAGATATTTTGATTTAACATTTAATTTGATTAAACACAAATACATATTTCATTTCCAGCAGCAGAGAAGAGACAAAAGCAGTAGATGTTCATATTTGAGCTGCATATCTCCTGATAGATGACAAATAATTATGAAATACGAATTTCCTGTCAACGCACTAATCTACTCATCAGAACATTTACTGATGAAATAAGTTGTTTACTCAGTTATTTAACAAACAAACACTGATGCAGAAACATTCATCGATGCTGCAGATGTAACATTTATTTTGTGACGTGACAAACAAAGTGAAAATCTTTCTGGACGGCTGATCGAACAAGACCAGATGATCCTGGATTTCTGAGGCAGATACTGATGTTAATATGTGAGATTTGTTTTGTTTTACAACTTTTCTTTATGTCTACTTATATTGTGATCAGCACATAAACTAAGTGGGACATTTTGGGTTGTAAAAATAAACTTAAGATGAACAGAGTATAGTTTGGAGGGATTTCAGTGTCAGCAGCTGTTCAGAAACACTTCCTGACAGCAGAAGTCACCTGTTCACGTCAGTCTGCAGCTTTTCCACATTAACTTATTTCTGAACTCTTTAAGCGTCCAGCTGACTTTTCATTCATTCTCTGTGTGGACACACACTTTGATGAACTGTTTCCTGATGTGAATGAAGCTGAACGTTAACAGGCCTCCAGTGTTTTCACACACAGAGGTTTGATTATGGCGCAACAAGAGAGGAGAAGCAGCCAAACATGGGTGTGGTTTCATGTGGGCACCAATAGACGTGCCACCGCAGATAACAACAGCAGCTCAGTGCAGATGTTAAAGTGTGGCCACATGTGGGCACTTCAGAGAGACACACACAGCACCAACACACGTGATGGACCTGAACGCACCATTCAACAGACTCCTCTGTGTCACTTTAATTAAATAAAACTTTGTAAGCACATTTTTATAAAAAGCTTTAAACGCTTTTCAGCTGCGTGAACTCAAACACACACAAAAAATAACGCCGGAAATGAGGGAAATTCGCCTTCAAAATAAAAGAGCAGCAGCTTCTAATGGATGTTTTGTGGTGGAATTTATTTAGCATTATTGTTAATCATCTCATAATAATTGTGACGGTTGACAGCTGACATGTTTTATCTCACACCCCAAACTCAAACAACCAACATCCTCCGCCTCAGACATAACTCAATACAATAAAATAAAGGGGGGGAAAAAAATGGCGTATTTTATTTTGAAGGTTACAGCCGGAAGTGTGTTTGTTTACGCATGCTCGCTTGAAAGATAGTTTTTTTGTTTTTTGTTTTTTTTTAAATCGATTTTTAAACTTGAGTGGAAAAACTGAAAACGAAACGATGACGACATTAAAATATATTTAAAGTGCCTCTCATCTCTGCTGTTCTTCTGCGCTAACGGGTTTATTTAAAGTTTCGACAAACGCTCCATGAATCGTTTCTTTGAGTCAAAGTTTGCGTGAAACTTTCGCGGTTAAATTAATTAAACTGAATTAAACTTCTCTGGTGTGAGAGCGGAGCCTTAATAACGGCTCCTAACAGACTTCAGGTGAACGTTAAAGAGTTTAAACTCATCAAACTTTACCTGGTGATGTGTTTACTGTCTGCCTGCTCTCTCTCTCTTCTCCCGGGAGGTTTTCGGGTCTGTTCCCCTCTCTCCCTCCGGTGTCAGGTCGGTGATGTGCGGATCTTCTCAGATGGACATCAGATAGGTTGTAACGCTCGGAGTTAAACCACACACACACACAGGACAGGAGGAGCTCCAGCTCGGAGCTCAAACCCACGACCCGCCTTCACTGCACCGTGGTGCCTTCAGGCGCCGCACGGACACTTCGGACT
This sequence comes from Nibea albiflora, assembly GCA_014281875.1. Classification (NCBI taxonomy): domain Eukaryota; kingdom Metazoa; phylum Chordata; class Actinopteri; family Sciaenidae; genus Nibea; species Nibea albiflora. Next base: position 25,175,074 of record CM024794.1, read on the forward strand.
CAGAACTGTGTATACTGTGTATGTGTACTCTGTATTTTATTATTCTGAACTCTGTAGACCTCAAAACTATGAAATAACACACATGGAATCACGTGGTAAACTAATTATTTAGTTTAGTTCCTCTAACGTCCACTTGAGGCTGGCTCCAGAAGTGAGTCAGTCTCCATAAGTCCCCATGTTAGACAGCAGAAATAAACATGTTTACAGCCTGGTACAAAAAACAGTTTTGGTCTCTATAGCTAATTTCCCCGTTCATGACAACTGTACTGAGGGTGAATTTATATACAACTCACCTGTTCACATTATATTAAGGCTTAAAGTTATGCAGGATTAAGAGCGTGCTTTGATTGACAGGTGGGTGTCATCACAGGCAGTCTGTTTGAGTAACTAGGCGTTATTCAGGCCGCCTCAGGTCCACCTACAATCCACGTCTTTGCCTGTTTTTTGATCAGCCAGGAAGCAGCAGAGGCCACTTCGAAGCCTCTTTTCCTTTACTTGTCTTAAACCATCTCAGTTGGGTTTGGATCAGGTGATCCTGGAGGTCAGCTGATCTGAAAGGACTGCTGGAAGAGATTCACTGCAACAATTTGGAAAGTTTGTCTCAGAAGGCTTTTGTTAAACACCACTGACCTCTGCTGGGAGCTGTAGTGAAACAGTGTAGAATACTACAGCATGAGTATTAACATTACACTCTCAGCAGCATGAACGTGTTTGATCATTTACGTTTCTGTGTTCTGCTTCTACTGTAATGAAGATGTCTCACATCATGAGCACTGTACTTCACCCCAGGCCACACACTACAGTACTTTTTTATTAAGAATCTGTATAATACACTACAAAAAGTCACAATTCATACTAGGAAACATAAAGGAAAAATTATAAATCATCAGACATCAACTGACCCAGAGTCTTATTTTAATGATGTAACATTTATTTGGTTTAGTTTGTTGCCTATGTAAGAGAGTCTGTCTCAGTGGATGTGCAGACCTGCTGCTCAGGGAGGGAAGGAGAACAACACACTGCACAACACCTTCATCAGACAGACAGAAGAGCTCTTTGCCCCCTGAACATCGTCTGTCTGTCCGTCTGTCTGTCTGTCTGTCTGTCGCGGAACGAAAAGTTCCGGAACTTCTATTGTCGGAACGAAAGAGCGTGACACTCAGCGGAAGTAAACAAAGCTAGCAGCAGCTGCATGTGTTGATGTGTTCAATCAGCTGTTTGGAGGCGTCACGGCTCTCTTAATGAATCAACAATGTCTGCAGCTGAGTGTTTGAGAGAGTTTGTCAGGGAGCGGCTCACTGCTGCTGCTGAGGAAATCTTCATTGTCTTTCAAAGAACTATTGTCGAGTACGAAGAAGAGATCGACCGTCAGCGCAGACTGCTGGATGTGGTCTGGAAACCTGAGGTCAAGTTACACAGGATAGGTGAGGACAGCTCCATTATCTCTTACACACATACACACATATAACACACACTCATGTGTGCATGTGTGTGTTTACCATCCTGCAGAGCTCCAACAGCAACATGTCTGTAAGCAGGAGGAGACTCTCACTGACCAGGAGAGGAGCTCCAGAGAACCTCCACACATCAAGGAGGAGGTGGAGGAGGTGGAGGTCTGCTCCAGCCATGAGGAGGAGCAGCTTGAGCTAAAGCTGGAGAGCGACACCTTCATGTTGATTCCTACGTATGAGGAAAGTGACGAGCAGCTCCTCTTTGATGACTGTCATGAAGCTGAGAGCAAAGACGAGGACGAAGACGGCCATGAAGACTCAGGATCGACTAGAAACACAGCGCTGAGACCAAAACCAAAGAAAAGTGGAAGCCACAGCAACGACGTACACAAGTTTAACTCATCAGACACTCAGAGAGAGGAAAAGCCGTTCAAGTGTGACATCTGTGGCAAAGATTTTAAGCACAACTCCAAACTGAACATACACATGAGAATCCACACAGGTGAGAAGCCGTATCTGTGCATCACCTGTGGCAGGAGCTTCAATCAGATGTCAGTGCTGACCGGTCACATTAAAATCCACACAGGTGAGAAGCCGTTCACGTGCATGACATGCGGGAGACGTTTCAGACGAAGCACTCACCTGGCGAGCCACATGAGGACTCACACGGGCGAGAAGCCGTACATCTGTAAGACCTGCGGGAAAAGGTTCAGCCAGAAATCAGTGCTGAAAAGTCACATACGGATCCACACAGGCGAGAAGCCATTTACATGCAACATATGTGGGACAGATTTCAGACACAGCAACGTCTTGAAAGAGCACATGAGACTCACAGGTGAACTCACAGGTGAGGTGGGGTACCTTTGAGGATCAAACTACAGAGGAGAAACCACCGAGCTGACCTGCTGTGGACTCAATGAAATCTACGTTTGCTACATCTGTGTGACTGTAAATTATTTTTTATAAGATGAGATGTGAATATATTAATATAAAGTTCATGTGTTTCTGTTAACAGCAGTACTTCTGCAGTGGCTGTTATATGAATGATGTGATAAATATAAATGTTCATTTTTCAACAGCATCTTCTAGTTTTTCTGTTTCATGGAAACAAGACAATCAACTGAAGATAGCATTATTAATGTAAAATGTGTGTATGACAGCTGTAGTTACTTTGCAGATGAGGATTTTTTCAAGAGGTTGTGAAAGAGGTCAGATTGAGCTCCACCTCTGCCGTTTGCACTGTCGATCTGTCTGAGAATTAAAGACACCAGGATAAAATCTAAATTGTAAAGCCAGATGAACATAAATTATTTGGGTGGGTATGAGATGACACTTTGAAATATGACAGAAATATAGAAAGGAAAGGAAACAGCTGTTCCATCGCTGTCACTCACCACAACACTCCACTGACAAAAACAATCGTACAGAATTCAAAGGAAGGAAACAATCATCATGTTAGTCATTGTCACCGTCACGGTATTAATCTTTAACACCATCAGAGGAGAGGACATCCACAGTGTCATGTGAGAAGCTGTACTTTACACTTTACAGAGGAGACTGTACCGGACACACCAACGCGTCCACGAACACGAAGAGGAAAACACATCCGCAAAAAGGAGAAATTATCCGAGCTGTCGGAGGTAAATATGAGGACACAGCTGAGTTACTTAGTGCAGATCACACATCACATTGTTTAAAGTTGGAGGGTTTGTTTGTTCTCTGGGCTGCTCTGTGAACAGATTCACAAACTAAACTTCACTCCCATCCAGTTACAGATCTGTCAGAGTCGGTTCTCCTGTTTGATGAGTTTAGGTCCAACATTTACCTGCTGGATGTTCCACATTGCTCACCTAGCTAATTTATAAATGTGTCTGCTGTTTTAAGTCACTAGTGTACAGAGAGCTTTTACAGTTTTGAGTTTGTTTGCTGGAAACAGATGCTGCTGCTCTGAACGAGGCTGACACCAGTTTACCTGCTGCAACATGTTCTGTTCAGAGTTTCTATCAAAAGATGAATAAACAGTTTCTGCTCGTCTGTTAGCTGCACCGCTAGAACTCATTTACTGCACTTGAACCATAAAAACACACCTGACTCGTATTTCCTGTGCAGGTTCAAAATGTTAACCAGCTGGTTAACTTTCACAGCTTTTCTGGCTGCCTCAGCGAATCCAGAGAGAGCAGCTATAACTGTCGCACCAACCTGCAGGGTCAAAGGTCATCCGGAGGCAGAGCTGACTTTAAACTGTGGAGACGGAAAGATCGCAGGTCAGTACAGAGTCCTGCCTTCTCACCTGACTTCAGCCATAATCCACTCTGCTTCATAAAGCGTCCTGTAAAATAATTAGACTCCTCTTCTGTGTCTGCTCCTCCTGTCATGTGTAGGTGTGGTCCAGTACTGGCACACCCCCTTTGGAGACCTTCAGCCCCCTGCTTCCCACAGTGAACTGGACCCTGTGTTCATGCACAGTGACGGGAGCCTGGTGGTCCCCAACACCAGCATCCTCCACAGCGGCCTGTACTACTGTCTCATGCATCACGTACAGGGAGCGACACTGTGGCCGTACAAGCTCCAGGTTGGTCACATCGATCAAAAGAAACAAGAGGACAACGAATATGAGCAACACCGCCGGAGCTGTGGTGCCTTCAGGTTCAGGAGGGACATTGGGTCTGAGGCGGAGAGGCAGCAGGGCATCTCAGATGAGGCGTTCGCAGGAGCCGTGGCGGCATCGGTGCTGCTGACGTTTGTGGTGGGCTTCAGTGCTGGAGCTCTGAGCAGGACTTGGGTTCTCAGGTGTGTTCAGGGCCCTCACAAAATTATAGAGCAGATGTCTTTAAAATGAGGAGGTGTAAATATAACCACTCTTTTCTCTCAGGTGTTTAAGAGCCGTCACCACAAGGTTGCCATCACTGCGGAAACGACGATGCCAAACTGCCGCATGTGACTCTGATTTCAACTTGACCGACCTGCCACCACTGTGTGATAACAAGGACTTTGAGGCGGACACCTCAGCACACAGTACAACCTCATTTCCTCCCACCAAACCTCAGAGAAGCTTCAGACACAAACCGCAGCAGGAGGACGAGCAGCGGCAGGAAACCCCCGCCTATCTGGAGGGATGTGACCACATGAAAGAAGAGCGAAGGAGAGGGGAGGTGGAAGAGGTGGCAGGAGGAAGTCTGGAGGAACAGAAGTGTGATGGAGTGACAGAGAAAGAGGAGGTGGAGGAGGAGGAAAGAGTGTTTTATCTATCAGAAGATGGAGGGAGCCAAACAGAAACAGATGAGGGCGACTGTAGTGAGGAAGGAGAGGAGAAAGATAGAAGAGAGAGCGAGGGAGGAGGAGAAAGAGGTGGAGGAGGAGAGAAGCAAGGATGGTGGAGACAGGAGAGGAAGTGTGGAGGAGGTGGGAGGTAACAAAGAGAAAGGAAGCGATGAGAAAGAAGGATGGAAGGAGGAGAAAGAGGTGGAGAAGGAGAGGAGCGAGCAAGGAGAGGTTAGGAGAGAAAGCATGGAGGAGGCGGGCGGATGACAAGGAAGAAGAAAGAGAGGAGGAGGAGGAGGAGGAGAAAGAGGAGGGAGGTGATGGGGAGACAGACAGCTGCAGTGAAGACGATGAGACGCCACAAAGTGGCATCACAAAGGAGGAAGAACCAGCGCCCTCTGCGCCCCGCCCGGCTCGTCGTATCATCCGTCTGTACCAGTACTGACGACGACGGACAGCGTTATGCACACCTGCCAGAGTCCGCCCCCATCGAGCCATGCCCCGCTCCTCGGCTGAGACAGCGCTCCATCTCTTTGACACGACTCAGCGCCATCATGGCTGCCGCATCAGCCGGGCCGCTGGACGAGAGAGAGGGAGCGAAGGAGGAGAGGACACACTTCCACATGGAGATATGAGGCTGGAAAAGACCTGAGGGTGTTCTGAATGCACCAATCACTGAGAAGAAGCCGTCATACTTCCATTTCCTTTTTATTACTGTGAAAACATCTACAAACAAGACACAAAATGGGAAAAAATAATTATCAAGAAAACATAAATTCCACTTCTCTTCTCACAGCTCTTTTTTTTTTGTATTTATATTTTGAGAACGTTTCCTTCTCTCCAAATTAACACTATAAAAACTCGACTAAGTGAGAGGAAGGCCTCTTTGCACAGAGACAATCTCTGATGGGATGTGGGTGTACCGAGAGTCCGCGAGGATGATTCTGTAGTCCATATTGTGTGTGAGTGTGTGTGTGTATCAAAGTGTTGGTTGGATCTGGATAAAGAGATTCGTCCTGCGTTTGTGGCGTTTGTTTTCTCTCCCTCTTTCTCCTTTTTGGTGTCGTGTTGCCGTCCGCTACGATGCTGACCAAGTTTTCTGCCATTCCACAAACTCGTCTAGCAGCACCGGCCCTGCAGACGAAGCAACAGGAGGACATAAATAATATTAATATCGGCTCAGAGCAACTTGTGAAAACTGCAAAACTGCATCCTGATAAAAGTTTAAACAGCTCCTCCAAAAATAAAACAAGTGTAAGTAACACATTCATAACAAATACTGGTTTATTCTGACAGCACTTGAACGCAGCATACACTTATTTCTTAGAGAAACAATTAATTATATTAATTATAATAAGTCCTCTTTCAGCACTGAGGTCTGTCTTGCTTGTTCCTTACAAAGTGGCAGTGCTGAACTTTAAGGGCGCGGAGAGAACCAGAGTCTAAATGCAGAAAGCTATCATATTAGCCAGTGTCATATAACTGTTGCTCTGCTCAGTGAGACGCTGTACACGTGGAAATTTCTGAGACGAACCGTAGCAACTCAACAAGGAGTCAGTGACGCTGGATTTAATCCTGACGGGTTAACACGAGGAGGTTCTGATTTACAGCTCAGTGCCACGTTTCACCAGATGACAGCACACTAACTGAAGTTAGTGAGTCGCTCGTATACTCACAAGCTCCGTCTTCATCGTAGTTACTGAGGTCTGTGTTGATGGTCCTGCTGAACTCCAGAACGTTATACCACTGGTCCTTGTTCATCCCCTTGTACTTGGACTGCTGCAGGAGAGAGGAGAACATTTTGTTTCAAGTTATTTTGCTAAGATAAACTTCTTAAAGTTCCTGTGTGTTCTTTCATAACAGCTAGAATAACTGTAGTGAACTGCGATGAACTTTTCTCTGTGAAACACGCAAGACCACAAGATTTACCTCCAGGAACTGGTGGAAGACTGGAAAGAGAGGCCAGGTTCTCCCCAGCAACAAGGCCAGCATGGATTTAGCAGTGTCCATGTCCAAACTCCTCTGGTCCTTATCCTGACGACAAGACAAGAGACATGAGGACAGAAATGTTGTGAGAATTTCAGTGTTGTAGCTCTCAGGTAAAATGTGATCTGACTCTAGGTGAGGCTGCACATTTTGTCTCTTAAAATCTGGACTCAGTCTCTGAAACACACCTGTACAATGACTGCAGCGAGGTGAGAGGTTAAACCACCAGAGGTCAGCAAAAACAAGATGTTCAGGTTAAATTACAGTGAAACAAACAAACAGTGAACTCACTCTGGCGAAGTCAAAGGCGTATCTGTAGATGTTTTTGAAGACCACAGAGTCGTTGAGCTCGCTGCGCAGGTAATCCAGTTTGCTCTGTAACCTCTCTGTGCAGTCACACCTGCAGGTGAGTGAAGGTCACAGTTTTTCTTACCCGTATACTGACAACAAATGCAGTTAAATACAAGTTAAAGTTTTCTTACTGTAATACTGTCATTCCCCTGAGCCACTCGTCTTTTGTGAAGAAGCCCATATTTACTGCGTCTAGATGCCAGGCTAATACTAACATGATAATCTGCAGGAAAGAGGAAATGGTGAGGCAAAAACGTGCCCAGGTCACAGGAGAAGCAGGGTGAAGATGAGAGCGGAAGGGACTCACATTTTCTGGTTCCACACCAATGTCTTCACAGAACTTCTCCATGGCCTCCGGACCGACCACTTTGTCGGGGCCGGCGTACTCATGAAACCAGGCCAGGCATTTCTTATTGGAGAACAGCTTCTCTGCGATCGGCTTGGCACCACGGATCTGAGGTCGGGTGAAACTACGAGGCAGACACACAAAACAGCTTCAAATAAATAAACTCTCATCATAATGATAAGAAACATTCAGTCATTCATTTCGGAGTCAACTGGAACCATCACTGATGTCTGAAAATATCCTTTTAATATGAGGATAACTCATATTCATGGGTCTTCATGCCACCACGACCAGAGAGACACAACAAGTGGAATCACTGTGTGAAAAATGACTTCACACACAGGGTGGAGTTATAGCCTGCAGAGGACAGACTCACATTTTTGTATCATTTTCTATCAACGACACAAAACCAGTTTCTGGTTCATATCAGTGTTCGAATTTTAGATCCGCCTAATAATCAACCTAATAAACTGGACTCGACACCTCGCTGCCACAGTCCTCCTCCCGTGTACTGAAGCAGCACTAATTAAGAGGACAAGTATGTGCTGAGTGCCGTGTTCCCCGAGAGAGTAGAAAAGAACATACTGTAACTCTGAACACACTCACCCACACACACAGTGAGGGGTTCAGTACGTCGCCTGCCAGGTGAAAAACAACCCTGCCAGTCCTTTTTCAGGCAGTGCAGGGTTCAGCCAGTGGCCGTCCTCTCCAACAAAGAGCCTCTAACTCACCAACTATTCATTAGAGGTTGGACCAGCACGCCACAGAACACATCCGGGACCAGAACTCAGCCACAAAATAACAAATCTCAACAAATCTCTGGGCTGCAGACAGATGAGTAGCGAGGACAGACGTACAAATAGAGCGTGAGTGAAGTCTGTTTACCTTGTAATTTTACACTTGCGCTCATTATCATCTGCATCAGGGAACTTCCTCTTCTTCTTCACAGGCATCACTGAACCTTTAATGGGCTTCACTAGCTGGGCTACACACAGGAAGAGACGTTTTTAAAAATCACACGTGGACAGTGAGACATCTCCACTCTCACACTCTATATGACAAGACAACCATATCATCTACTTCAGGGTAAGACGCAGGATGCAGGTCATACCTGGGTACTTCTGGCTGCCTTGTCCATTCAAATCTAAGAGATTCTGAAATAAAAGAAATCAAGGCGTCAGTTAAAAGACACACACACATGCACACACACACTTTCATCCAGTCAGAGAGATTACAGCTGAGGAGTTGCATTAGTATTATCACTGTGTAAATGTTTGACTGCATTAGCTTCGTCCACTGCTGCTTACAAGCTTGTCCAGCGTTTCTGATACTGTGCCGATGGCTGCCACACGGCTCGGATTGTTCCTGCGAGGAGACACGCAAGAAACACAAGGAAGATATCATCAGTACTCTGAACAGCAAACATAATGTGCACGCTATGCATGACTGAATCTCAGAATTACAGTAATATTTGATTTGAGTTTGAAGCTCAACCTGTCAAATTACATGGAAGAAGGATGTTTGGTCCTGTACAGTACGTGGCCAAAAGTGACCGTGACACTGACACATGAATATGCCATAACAATACACACAGCTTCATAATGTCATGTAACATCATGTGATGTGTCATACAGTGGAGATACACACTTACACCTCACACAGTAATCTACCAGGATGAAGTGTTTTCATGAGCTGGTGTAGCTCGTCATCAGATCCGCGTTCAGTGTGTCGTCCTTTAAAATGGGACAATATGGCTGCAGCTGTCACTAACATGACTCATAATTCACCCCCAAAGATGTCTGTCTGTGACGACTGTTAAAACAAATACAAGACGGCAGACTGAAGAAGAAGAGCCGAGTTATTTAACGTGGATTAATGTTTGAATGATGACAGGAAATTTGAAATACTAAAATATTAAACTTGTTATTTTTTAAAATCACACAACAACAAAATAACCTGTGGTCTGATTCGCGGGCTGGATTTGATGATTTAAACACGTTTAATCTTCAGTTGGTTTGATAATAATTAAACAGCATCACGATTCAGCCGTTGATGTTAGCTCAGCGCAGCTAACGGTGTTAGCATGACTAATACAACAAGCCGGGGCTGATTCCCGCCTCGGGTCGTCGGTCAAACGTCACAGAAACTTTAATTACACCGTGAAACACACGCTGTTAGTTTAACTGTCTCACAGAGCTCAAGTCCTCTCTGCCGGGAGACTTCTTTTGTTCGCTGGTTAGCGGATCACCGCCGGGTGTCACAGCTACACTGCTAACGTTAGCCGGTTTGTCAACACACGTCAAAGCGCGTCAAACCCAGCTGAACCCGATAAACCCGAGTGTGAGAGAGTTATTTCTTCACACGATCAACACCACGGAGGTCCGTTAAACACTTCCAGACACTTACTGTTCACAGTTAGCTCGTAGTTGTCTGATAAATCACGTCTTCTGCCGCTTCACCAGAGCTTTCGACTGTCGCCGGTGCTTCCGGGGAGTGGACGATACCACCGCTTTATGTGGGGGGGGTGTTAATGCGACATAAACGTCCCCATGTCGAGGAAAATGTTTGCGTAAACGCGTTTTTAACCAAGAGAGATTTAAAAACAGTGTCTATAATCGTATTAAAGTCATGTCTGTATTATTTTAGCTATCAGTAAGCTGCACGAAGAAAGCGGTTAAATATAACGTCTACCCTACCGGGCAGAAGGTGAAGCGAGCGTCCGTTTAAAGGAACAATCCTTTATTTTTGGCACTCACATGGAGCTCGCGCACGTTATCCGGCGGACTCGAACTCACTGACCCGACAAACCACGAGAGGCTTTCCACTGCAAGCTCTGATCAGAGTCACGGATTAAAGCTGCAGTCTGGGGTCTAAAGGCTGAATGTCACATTCATAAGTCTGTTTTTATTCATGTATAATCCGGTCCACTTGGGGCTGGTTCCAGAAGTGAGCCAGTCTCCATAAGCACCCATAATGACCCAGGACACAAACCTTTGGAGATACTCACCACTAGCAGGACGCTTCAGTCCATCAGGACCAAAACCTCACAACACCCAGACTTTCGTGTTACATCGTATCTACTGCGTTACATTAACACACATCTTGCACATTAAAAATATTCTTTGAACATTTGCACATTCCTGTCCAGTTCTTTTTATTTAAAAACATACATTTATATATTTCAGTACTTGACTTATTATGTTCTTTATATTTGTACCTAATGTTTGTTATGCACCAAAAACACAGAGACAAATTCCTGCATGTGAAAAAGTACTTCTGATCCCGGTAACAGTTACGTACTTACACCATGATGAAAACACTGAAAAACTACCATGAATCCAATTATCAAAACAACACAACATTAATATGACACAAACTTGAACATTAACAGTCCAATGAGGTGAAGAAGCCACAGACTGAACTCTCTCTTCAGGAGAGGAGGAGAGAAGAATGACAATAAAAAGAAAACTACATGAATGTAATTTTCTTATTTACTTCATCGATCCTGATTGGTCCCTTTTCAGTAAAGACTTCCCTCGTGCAGTCAGATTAACGTGAGTTGAATGTCTGTGATGTATTTGGTAAAAATGAGGCTACGTGCCTGAATGTGACCTTAAGTGCTTTGCCAAAACAGACACCGTCGAGTATCTTTGCCCGCAGATCTTGCACAGGTACGGCCTTTCACCTGTGTGGACTCTCGCGTGCCTGATCAACGCTGAGTTGACACTGAAGGTTTTTCCGCAGGTCTTGCACAGGTATGGCTTCTCACCTGTGTGTGTCCTCATGTGGACTCTCAAGGCGCTTCCATGTTTGAAACCTTTCCCGCAGGTGTTGCAGGAAAACGGCTTCTCACCTGTGTGAGTCCTCATGTGGTCTGTCAGATGACCTCTCTGCGTGAAACCTTTCCCGCATGTTTTACATGAAAAGGGCTTCTCACCTGTATGACTCCTCATGTGGACGGTCAGGTGACAGCTTTGTATGAAGCCTTTCCCGCATGTCTGACATGAATACGGCTTCTCACCTGTGTGGATCCGCTTGTGTTTTATGAACGCTGAAATGAAGCTGAAGATTTTCCCGCACGTCTTGCAACAAAACGGCTTCTCACCGGTGTGGATTCTCGCATGTCTGATCAGTGCTGAACTGGCACTGAATGTTTTCCCGCAGCTCTTGCACAGGTACGGCTTCTCACCTGTGTGACTTTTCACGTGGACTCTCAAGGCACTTCCATATCTGAAACCTTTCCCCTCAGTGTGCAGCCTTATGTGAGCGTTCAACGTTGATATATGACTGAATCTAGTTCCACAGGTGTTGCACGAATGTGGCATCTTACCTGTGTGGATTCTCACGTGTCTGTTCAGTTTTGACTTGAGATGAAACTCTTTCCCACAGGTGTCACACTGGAAAGACTTTTTACCTGTCTCAGCATTACTTTTACTCTCTGATAAGTCGGGGCTTTGACGCTTTGGAGCTGGATTTCTAGCTGATCCTGAGTCTTCATAACCGCCTCCATCCTGATCTTGGCTCTCAGCTACTTGAAAGTCGTTTAAGATGAGCTGCTCATCATTTTCTGGTTCAGTGTGGTCACTTTCCTCACAAGTAGGAGTCAGCATAAAAGTGTTTGGTTCAAGCTGCTCCCCCTCCAGACTGGTGCAGACTTCCTCCTGTTCTCCTTTAACTTTTGAAGGTTCTGGCTCCTCTTGGTCCAAACTGTAGTTCCTCTCCTGATCACAGAGCTGGTCGTCACTTTCTGCTTCAGAGTGGTCACTTTCCTCATAAGGAGGAATGAAGACAAAGGTGTCAGTCTCCAGCTTCACAACAGTCTGCCCCCCCACATGTCTGCTGCAGACTGCCTCCTCCTCCTGCTCCTCCTTAATCTGTTGCAGGTCAGCGCCCTCTTGGTCCACATTTGAGTTATAAAGTTGTTGGTCACTTTCTAGTTCTGGTTCAGTGTCATCACTTTCCTCATAAGGAGGAATCAACATATAGGTGTCACTCTCAGGCTCCACTTCAAGTTGCTCCTCCTCATGGCTGGAGCAGACCTCCACCTCCTCCACTTCTTCTTTAATCTGTGGAGGTTCTGAGTCTTCCTGGTCAGCAAGAATCTCCTCCTCTATCCAGACATGTTGCTGTGGGAGCTCTGGAGGATGGTAAATACAAACATGAGAGCAAGTCAGTACCAACTCAAATCTAAACAGTTGTACGCACCTATCCTGTGTAACTCTGTCACAGGTTTCCAGACGATGTCCTGCAGTCTGCACTGATGGATCTACATGTTAGCGCTGCTAGTGACTGCTGTTTCATTCCATCAGTGAAAGTTCTGGAGCTTTTTGATTTAACAGACCGGCTTTAATTCAAAACTAAATAAAAACAATAAACCTCAAAGTAAAATGATTTTATCTTAACTGCAAAGTAAGTATTTTAACCACAGCTGTCATAAATGTTCTGATTACATGAATGATGTAGTCTTGTTTCCATCAAACAAACCGGTAGGAGCCACCTGTGGGTATTTTTTATCTAATCACTAGGTGGAATTTTGTTTTGTGTGTGTGTGTGTGTGTGTGTGTCATTAATTAAAGGAGCAGCAGGTGTTTAAATCCAGCATTTATGGTTAGTTCTGGGTTGCTCGGTAGAGGGATCACACGATTCTTACCATAAACCATACAGGATATGAAATGTTACAGTACTCATGCAACTTTTCAATAGACAGGAACATCGCCTGAAAAAGCCATAATCCACCTCACACCTACCCGAGTATGAAGTTTGGAGAGTCACTACAAGACTCCAGATCAGCCTGTCACTCTTTTGAACTGACTGTACGTTAGAACGCCAGAGAAAAACCAGAAGACTGTTTGTTTTTTTGAAAAATGTAATTTATTATACTTGGCATACGCTCCTATTCACTTTACGTCATTTGTGTGCAGTACTGGAGGTTAAGGCTCGTTTTACAGAAATACTGTAATAGTGTATAAGTAATACTATCACATGAACTTGAATAATTTACAGACAAGACAAGACACACAGATGTAGCAAAAGTAGATTTCATTCAGACTGTTATTAGTTAGTCCACAGCAGGTCAGCTCGACGGGTTCTCCTCTGTATTTTGGTCCTCAAATGATTTGAAATGTGGTTCTATGTAACAAATCATCTTGCACAGTCAGATTAACTAGAACAGAATGTTTCCATCATATCTTATGAACTAATAAATTAGTAAACTTTATTAATCATGTTGAACATGAAATTACCTCTCCACATTTAACCCATCCAGACTGGCAACTGTTGGAACGCGCACATGCACACGGCCACACACTAAAATTGACGGATGCTCAGCGGCACCTCGACTGTGGCAATCTTTTTGGAGCAGCGAGAGTGGAGATCGGACCGCCAACCTTCGGGTCGTTGGGAGCCACGGTCGCCCCCAACTTTTTTGCATGTGAGTTATGATGCCTCGACAGAATGGACACACTGGAGAATCTTTTCCCGCACAGCTTGCAAAAGTACGGCTTCTCACCGGTGTGAGTCCTTATGTGGACGGTCAGGTGACCTCTCTGTCTGAAACGTTTCCCACATGTTTTACACAAGTACGGCCTCTCGTCTGTGTGAGTCCTCGTGTGTATGACCATCGCTGAATAGATACGAAAGGTTTTGCTGCATGTTATGCACGTGTACGGACGCTCACCCGTGTGAGTTCTCATGTGCGTCTGCAGTGCCGAGTTGACGACAAATGTTCTCCCGCACCTCTTGCAGAGGAACGGCTTCTCGCCTGTGTGAGTTTTAACGTGCATCCTCAGGCCGCTGCGGTGTGTGAACTCTTTCCCACAGATGTTGCATGAATACGGCTTCTCACCTGTGTGGATTCTAATGTGATCGTTCAACACGGATATCATACTGAATCTTTTTCCACAGATGTCGCACGAGCACACCTTCTCACCTGTGTGGACTCTCAGGTGTTTGTTCAGTTTGCACTGGAAGTTAAACTCTTTCCCACAGGTGTCACACCGAAAAGACTTTCTAGTGTGTCTCTGCATTAGATTCACGTCTTTTTGTTGGTTTTGGTGCTGTGTTTCTAGTTAAGTCTTCATGACTGTTGCCGTCCTCATCTTTGCTCTGAGCTTCATCAGAGTTATCAAAGAGGGGCAGTTCATCACTTTCTGATTCAGTGTGGTCTCTTCTCTCATACGACGGCATCAACATAAAGGTTTCCAGGCTCAGCTTTAACTGCTCCCTCTCTTGGTCATTGCAGACTTCCTCCATGTCCTGTTCAACCTTGCAGTTGCCTCGGTGCAGATTTAAGTTCAGTTCAAGCTCACTGCTGCAGACCTCCTCCATCCTCCTGCTTAATCTGTTGAGGTTCTCTGGTCCTCTCCTGGTCAATGAGAGTCTCCTCCTGCTGATAGACATGCTGCTGTGGGAGCTCTGCAGGATGGTACAGACAAACAGTGTGTTATATATGTGTATATGTGTATATATAGTGATGCATGATATGAAAAATTTCAACCGATACTAAACTGATAATGTCCTGCTTCTCATAGCCGTTACAGATAACTGATAACTTCATATTTCAACCTGTGTAATACAGACGATCAGCGTCTGCTAGTAAGCACCAATCCTAACATGCAGCATACCAAAATGACGGGGAGGAACGCAGCTAAAGGCTCTACCAAGCATTGCTACCCAAGCGAAACACAGTTCAATTCCAAACAATTTGGAATTGCTGATTACAAATTGGAATAGTTGATTACAAAGATATGTGTCTCATCACTGTGCGATGAAAACTCAGCGAGCTAGCCCCCAAAGAGTAGCTTAGAGTAGTTTCTGGAGGAAAGCAGAGGTACCAGGTTCTTTCCAACACCCAAAAAATGTCCCATTTCTTAACTGTAGCCAGATAAGTATACATGTAGACGTTCAGGGAGCTCACAGTGAAGTCAGTTCAATGATAGGCCAGACGGTTTGGCCCTGACACTGTCTTTTCAGCAGGTGGTTTTAGTATTTTCTCTCTCTCTCTGACAGTCTAACAGGTGCTCCTAACTGCTCTGCTGATTAGGGCCCAGCATTTGGCCCTGGTTGCTCGGCAACCTCAAGCCTGCCTGAGGGAGGAGAGAGAGGGGAGGGGCTGTTTTCACTGTTGTTGGTGTTAATCAATGACTATCAAGGCTACATTTTTAATGTCAGCCATTTTATCCATTCTCTGTCTCTCAGACACACACACAGACAGATAGAGAGACACACCACACACACAAACACACACACCCCTAACTACTTCCGCAAAGTTTGTACTACACAAATAAACCTGATATCACTAGATTCATTACTACTACAAACTAACCTTCTACAAACTAACCGCACGCTAGCTGCTCATTGTAGTAAAGACATGCTAATTGCTAACATTTGCGGCTAATGCTCGAATTAGCTGCTCGTGTGTAAACAATCATGTTAAATATTACTATTTGAGTTGTGCTTTTCCAATACAGACCCCGGCACAGGAATATTCTACTTCATTTATCGGCTAAAACAAACCTATCGGATCGATGAAAACGACGCAATTTCCCCCCATATCGGCCGATACATATGGTGCATCCCTATGTATGTACATGTGTGTGTAAGAGATAATGGAGCTGTCCTCACCTATCCTGTGCAACTTGACCTCAGGTTTCCAGACCACATCCAGCAGTCTGCGCTGACGGTCGATCTCTTCTTCGTACTCGACAATAGTTCTTTGAAAGACAATGAAGATGTCCTCAGCAGCAGCAGTGAGCCGCTCCCTGACAAACTCTCTCAAACACTCAGCCGAAGTCATGTTTCATTGATCATCTAATCGAAGCATTGACAGATTATTGTAACAGATTAAAACGAGTTTTTTAGGATTCATTCAGCTGCAGCTCACGTTGATAAAGAGTTGCTCACTTCCGCTTTGTGTCACGCCGTTCAGTTCCGACAGCGCAGGTCCGTGAGCGTTCGTTCCGCTTCAGAAAACAATACTTCGTTAAAAAACGTGCGTTAAAAGGAAAAATCAAAATGTTTGAGTTTGTCAGAACATGAAAAAAAGAAAATGTTATGATGCACTCGGCTAAAAGTGAATGATTTAAGAGAGACACCTCCTGTTCAAATCTTATGTTGACTTGCATAACATGCAGCAGTAGCACACACTATACTGACAATTATAGTGGAAATGTCATCTATGTCATGTTCATCTTTCAGGCAGCGCAGCATCGTGTCATCTACGATTTCCTGCCTACAGTTTAGTGAACTGCACATGAACGGTCTTTCTTTTATTATGTCAGACTCATGATCGACCTTTGAGAAGTACCCTAGAACTCAGTCCTTGGTTTCTTTGTCTTGTTCACATATAGAAATGCTGATGAGGATGCGCTCCTCACTGATTCCTTCTAGACTGCTTTGTCTCTTGGTTGGTTCCGGTCCTCTTTCATGAAAGCAGTAATAAACCTACCAAAGACAATTTCTTCTTTTTCACAGTCTCTTTATTTTCTTCCACCACACCAACATGACCACTATAAACAGAAGTGTTACTAATGTTACTGATTAAGGCTCCATTCCATTCAGGCCAAACAGAGCCAGGCTGCTGCTGTGGTGATACGCCTGTGTTTATTATTTCATGTCTACATGGCTGCTGTTCATCCCAGTGTGAGAAACTGTGTGTAGAATATGTGCTGAAAGAACGATACTAAGATTTCTTTGTGTGTAATCTTCAGATATGTAAATACAACAGACATACAACACCATCAAATTGTTGCTGTGTACTAGAAGTCTGTAATCTCAGTACATTTCTGTCTGTGTTCAAGGGTCTAACAGCAGTAACACAAACTACATATTGTGTGTCTGTTTTGTGTTGTAATACATGTTACTGCAGCTGTTTCTTCTTTCCTTCCTGTATATTCCTGCACAAACTGTACAGCTCTATATAGCGCTATATATTTTTTTTTAAATAATAAAATAAGACAAATCCCTTGTATGTGAAACCTACTTGGCAATAAACCTGATCCTGATTCTTTTGGATCAATAAAGTTATCTATCATTAGAATTCAGTGAAATTAGTTTTTTTCCTCACCTGCAACTGTTGCTGGTTGTTATTTATCTTCATTTTATGTGCCATGACGGCAGATGAGCTCAAGTTTTTACCTGCCACATACATACAATCTGTCCACTGACAACACAGACTTGTCTGACATCTCAACATACCTGTATTCTTCATGTCTCCTCGTGTTTCAGACTGCTGTGTGGCCACGCTCCTTTTCCCCACAAACAGGTCCGTCTGACAGCCAACCTCTCTGCTGGCTGTCTGCAGTTTGCCACACTGACACACCGTCACCTGCGTAACAAGTCAAATATATTGATACATGATGCACCATTCACCTGTGGAGACAGTAACACAGGATCACACAGGATCATTTACATTTGGCGGACATGGTGGCGGGACAGCAGAGTGAAGCCCGGGGAGGGAGATGGTCGGTGCGGCCCCGGTCACCAGCAGCAGCGGGTTGTCGGTGAATCCGAGCAGCCTCCGCTGGAAGTTGGTGAAGCTCGCCGGGGTGAAGTGGTTACTGCAGAGGCGGGTGTTGGTGGTGATCTTCAGCTCTCTGTCACCGTGACCCACCACGAAGTCAACCCACCTCTGCTTCAGCTGCTCGTCTTTGGGGAATTTAAACAAAGTCACCGAGCTGTTCTGTAAGTTACGGCACCCCGGGAAGACGCACTTACGGGACGACGACGGCATAGCGAGCGAGCTAACGAGCTAACGGCGCGACAGACGGAGAGCTACAGATGTAAACACAGCTCACAGCTCAGTCTCTGCGGTGTTTCACATCACGTTTCATCAAACTGACGACACAAATCTGAGTTTCTTCACACGAGACAGCGACCGCGTTGTTTACTTCCGCTGAGTGTCACCCTGTTCAGCTCCGACAACGAAGGTTCCGGAGCACACACGAGGAATGTGACTGTGTACGTACAGACTATATATGGCAGTATATACACATCTATGCAGTAAATAGTACAGTTTAAAAGACAAGGGACATGACAGGTAGGCGCAGACATAACATAAAAACATAAAGCATAACTATAAACATATTTTGTGTGTGTGTGTATATATATATATACACACACACATGATATACCTATCTATATATATCTATTATTTGATATATCTACCTTTGCATAAATATAGATGAACATGGACATTTGTATACTGGGTAAACGCCTGGTGATAGTGGAGGAATAAATATAGTTTATACAGTTGTGTCCTGTACATGAGGTAGGTGGATATGACCGTATGTATCTATGTACAACAGACTAAATGTAAACAGTGGATAAATAAATAAGTTACAAATACATCGCTACATGCTGCAAGTGAATTACTTCATTACTATTTTGTAAACTACTACCGCCCTCAGGTTCGTTAATGCGCAGGTAATTATTTTATAAGAATTATTCAGATCTTTAACTAACGTTTTTATCAACTTTATTTATAAAGAAGGTCAGTACATAACAAACAAAGCAGATCATAACTCCTATGAGTTTATAACATCCGCATCTTCACATGATTTAGCTGTTTAAATAATATAATAACAAAAGAAAACGGTTAAAAAACTGTTAAATAAAACGTAAAGTTGTTGCACTACAAAAACTACAACACCCAGAGACAGTCCGGACGAAACGTCACCGGAAGTTAGACATCTTGGTATAAAAGCATTTCCGTGTCCGTTGCGGGTCCTTTCCTGTCTACGGCCTAGTGGAAGATGGCGGTGCAAATCTCCAAGAAGAGGAAGGTTAGCTCAGTTTTATCCCCGTTTATCTCACACAGTCAGCGAGTTAATGTTAAAATGAGGTCGTGTTGGTGAGGATACAAACGTTTCGTGTTCTCCTCGGTGTTAGTCGAGCTGGTCCGCCTCTTGTCCGGAGAGGATTGATCCAGATGCTCCCGGCGCTGCGTCCTCGTCACTTTGATAGCAACATGGCTCCGTCCGCCGCAGCCGGGCATGAGTTACAAACCGGGCCGGGACGAGCCTCCCCCCGGCAGTTACCCCTCCTGAACCGGGCTGTTTGTAATCACACCAAAGCTTTAATGTCTAAAATGTGTCTGCTCGGCTCTTTAACGTAGTTTCAGCTCTCCTAATGTGCGTTAGCTTCAGGCAGATGAACGGAGGACAGCTAGCCGCTCAGACACACCGACAGATATCAGAGTCTGATTTAATAACTAATGTTGTCATTAACGGCTGATTAAAATGTCAAATGGGCGGAAAAGGCGGTTAATTTTAAAAGTCTGTAATGTTAAATAAGTAACAGCAACATTTTATTTGAGATAAATGCCCCTTAAAGCAGATCTGACATGCGGTTACAGTGATGGTGTCATTTATCAGACCTACACTAACGTTACCTGGACGGCTTTAAGTTACTTTACCATTAAAGTAACGAATTAAACTCTAACTTACTCATTCACAGCTGACACTGACTGAAGCATGGGACATAATCTGTATTAATAATTCTCAGTATTCATACTGTTATTATGCTATAATATGTACTTTACTATCTGACTATTTTGCATCCTGTTAACTGTAAGTTATGTCTCATTGTGTTTGAATGTTTCTGATAAAGTGACTTCATGTGTTGAGACTCGATTAGTGGAAAGTCTTTTTTGAAGTTATGAGTTCAACACATACACATGAATACATGGAGTGCAGGTGTAAAGGCTTCAGGATGTTTGTCCTCCCTTCAGTGATGATACGATGACGAGACAGAGCAGGACTCAGTCTGGTTCTGAGGTTACTGGTTCAGGTCCACGTTCTGTGGTTCTGCTCCAGTTCCTCGGATCAGGGAGTCTTTTTAAATGAAGACACAGAGGCATTTGTCTGAGAAGGGTCGAAGCAGCACGAGTGTGTATTTCAAAAAGTCTTGAAAGTTTAGAAAACAGTTGTTTAATCCAGAAACATCAGATATGAGGAGGATTTTCAGTACTTAGGATCAGAGTACTTCCGCCTCTGATCAGTACTAACACTGTTAATACTTTGTTCCTCTGTGTTTTCTGGTTGATATCCAGTGTTATCGTGTGAAAGCTGACCCTGTTCTCTCTCCTCAGTTCGTCTCAGACGGTATCTTCAAGGCCGAGCTGAACGAGTTCCTGACTCGTGAGCTTGCCGAGGATGGCTACTCCGGTGTGGAGGTGCGTGTGACTCCAACCAGAACTGAGATCATCATCCTGGCTACAAGGTGAGAGTCCAGATTTTACTGTGATAAACAGAACCGGGTCACTTTTTTCTCTGCGCCGGGCTGCACACTGATCTGCTGTGAAAAATAGATTTCGGAAAGCACCAGCCGGTGATCGGCGCTCGTCTGTCCACATGTCAACACTGTGGAGATCAATGTGTAACCCTGAATGTCTTTAACTGTCTGCAGGACCCAGAATGTTCTGGGAGAGAAGGGCCGTCGCATCAGAGAGCTGACCGCTGTGGTCCAGAAGAGGTTCGGCTTCCCCGAGGGCAGTGTGGAGGTAAAGACACCAGGACGAGTCACGAAGAAGTGCTAAAAGAAACACTAAAAGAGACACTAATTCAAATATGAAGACGTCATGTTTGTCCTCCCTTCAGTGATGATACGATGACGAGACAGAGTAGGACTCAGTCTGGTTCTGAGGTTACTGGTTCAGGTCCACGTTCTGTGGTTCTGCCTCCAGTTCCTCAGATCAGGGAGTCTTTTTAAATGAAGACACAGAGGCATTTGTCTGAGAAGGGTCGAAGCAAACCAAAATAATTTCTTAAAGCTGGGTGTGTCCAAGAAAGATGAACATCCTGACAGTAGCAGTGTCTGGATGTTCATGTATCTACCTTTAATCCAGCGTAAAGCAAACACACGGTACTGACTCTGTTTTGTAACGTGGCAGCATGTTTGACCGAGCTCTCTTCTCTTCTCTCTCCGTTAGCTGTATGCTGAGAAGGTTGCCACTCGTGGTCTGTGTGCCATCGCTCAGGCTGAGTCTCTGCGCTACAAGCTGCTGGGAGGTCTGGCTGTGCGTAGGTAAGCAAAGAATGTGACTGTACGGATTTACAACTTCAATCTGATCTGTGGCATGATGATGATCAAACACGGCTCTGTGTTCACTGCACGCTGCTTTTATTTCATTCTTACAGTCGTCTTCACACTTGTTGGATGTTTCTAACTTTTTATTGTGTGAATCATTGATCAGATGAGAGTCAATGTGAGTTTAGAGAGTGTCAGAGATTGAGCTGCTTGTGTTTGTCCTATGAAGCAGGAGTAATGAACTGATGTAGGTGTGGAAATATGATTTAGTACACAGCCCAAATATTCTACAGTACTCTAATAAAAACACCTGACAAACAAAAAGAAGTCAGATATTCTGAAGCTGCACGTCTGACATGTTTTATGACGGAGACTGTAAGAATCCTCGTTTGGCTCTCGGGGTCTCAGTTTTTGTCCCTTCAGTGATGATACGATGACGAGTCGGAGCGGGGACTCAGTCTGGTTCTGAGGTTACTGGTTCAGGTCCACGTTCTGTGGTTCTGCTCCAGTTCCTCAGATCAGGGAGTCTTTTCAGTTGAAGACATCGAGGCATTTGTCTGAGAAGGGTCGAGGCAGCGTACACACACTTAAAGTTAAACACAGATTTTAAGACTTTATACACACTCTGTTAAATCCTCATTTCCTCCTAGAATAACAGGAAAACGCTGCGTGATTCTGTGCTAACGCTGCTCTTACCCTCCGTGTTTCAGGGCATGCTACGGTGTTCTGAGGTTCATCATGGAGAGCGGCGCTAAGGGCTGCGAGGTTGTGGTGTCCGGCAAGCTGAGGGGTCAGAGAGCCAAGTCCATGAAGTTTGTGGACGGCCTGATGATTCACAGCGGAGACCCCGTCAACTACTACGTCGACACAGCAGTCCGTCACGTCCTGCTGAGGCAGGGTGAGTACAGCCCGACCCGACAGCAGAGTTTCCTGTTTTCAGCCCATCAGTGTATTGCACTTCACCAGCACTAACACACTGATGTTTACTGACGTGCCTGTTGGGCTTCCTCAGGTGTGCTGGGCATCAAGGTGAAGATCATGCTGCCCTGGGACCCCAGCGGTAAGATCGGCCCCAAGAAGCCTCTGCCCGACCACGTCAGCATCGTGGAGCCCAAGGAGGAGACCCTGCCCACCACACCCATTTCTGAGCAGAAGGGGGCCAAGCCAGAGGTGCCCGTCATGCCCCAGGGAACACCTGTACCCACTGCATAAGAGGGTAAGACGGCGGGTCACACCACCAGCAGCAGGCTGGGTTATGATTACATCATCAGGTTCCCTGATCACATTGTGATCGCTGTACTTCAGTTATGAAGATACTGCGGGCCTCGATCAGAACTTATTGCTGCTATCAAATAAGAAAGCAGACAAACAATATTAGTCTCAGTTTTTGTCCCTTCAGTGAAGATACGATGACGAGTCGGAGCGGGGCTCAGTCTGGTTCTGAGGTTACTGGTTCAGGTCCATGTTCTGTGGTTCTGCTCCAGTTCCTCAGATCAGGGAGTCTTTTCAGTTGAAGACATCGAGGCATTTGTCTGAGAAGGGTCGAGGCAGCGTACACGCACACACACACACACACACACACACACACACACAGATTTGATTGGTCAAAGATCTGCTGACTCAGAACAAATGAAGCTCAGTTCTGTCCAAATCAACACGTACTTTGACACACGTTCACAGCGTACTAACATTAACAGTTTAACGTGATTAGATTTTTAAATCTTAAGGATCAGAATAAAGTTAGATATTAATGGCTGTTTGACGCTCTATAGTGAGTGAACATGTTCTGGAAGTTCTGAATCCAGTGGTGCCATCATGTCTCATCTTTAATACAAAGCTAAACTGAGGCCTCGTTAGTTTTTAGCTCAGCTTCTTTAAAGTGCTTTGAAATGATCAAACTCCTCTGTGGACATGAAGGACTTAAAGTTTGATTCTTTTTTAAATTCTCTGTTTTTGTCTCTTTCAGGTTTTCAAGCGTTGCAGCAGATGGAAGAGAGACTCTCTGACTTTTGTGTACAAAAACAATAAAATCTGGAAAATACACTCACCGTGTTGTCACTGTCACAATGTTTTTATAATTATAAAAGCAGCTCTGATGTTTGACCTTACAGTGGATACCAGCAGCTCAGGTGATTTTATTACAGAGGTTCAGCCCGCTAGCAGGCACTCGGGTACTTTATTTAATGAAGAGGTCCTTTTAAAGGTGATGCACGCTCTTCTCTGAACCTCTGAAACCTTTTTACAGTCTGAAGAAACGTTTTCAAACTGTTGCATAAGAGTCTTTATGTCCTTTTTGTTTGCACTGAACCAAAGTGACTCACCTGAACATAATCTGGCTCCATAATCTGCATTCAAAGAGTGAAAGACTGGGGTAGTCACGTGATGCCTACCTGTCTGTCCAGAGCAGGTGATGTCTCACTCTGCCTCATGCCCTCGTACCTGAAGCTGCGTGTACCTCAAGCATTAAAATATGAAACACACAAAACCAATTCAGACACTCATCGTCTCCTCAGGTGTGTTTCAGTTTTCTAATTAACATAATCGTGATTATAAGAAGACTAGGAAAAAGGTGAGAGGTTTTCCCGCGGAGTGACCCCTCTTCTCACCGCTAAAAGCTCCAGGTCCGGGTTAGGCCACGCCCCCCGCCTCACCTGTTGAGCGCTGTAAAAAAACTTCCATTTCTCACCTGAACAAACGCTGGAGTCAACATGAGTCTGCCGGACTACAAATCATGTGGAAAACCGTCTTCACCCGCTCACCCGGTAAGAAAAACACTTTTACCGTCACTGCGTGGATGTTTAGCGGAGCTACGTCCAACTCTACACCTGTCACCTGTGAGCTCACTGCACAGGTCGATGAGGCGGTGAATGAGCTCAGTATTCACTGCAGGTATTTTCTGCTTTCATTCAGTCTGAAACGAACAAACAGCCTGTGTGTGTGTGTGTGTGAATCCAGTTAATCTAGTTAAAGTTTTTGTCTCGGACGATTATGAACTCTTCAGAGAGAAATGTAGATTTGAATCCACTAAATGAAACTCAGAGGAGTAAAAAGTGTTAAAACAGTAAAGTAGTTTTTGTACTGACCTCCGTGAAAACAGTGAAAAGTACTTCTAATGTGTACTTAGTTACTTTACTGCACAGTTTATATTCTGCCTCTTGTGATCAGACACATTAACACAGTAAGACTTCAGGTGTGTCTGATAAACATGGTGATACTTTTTAGTTTATAGGATTATTGTTTGTGTTATTCAGTTTTTATTATTCAGTGACTGTCCATTTCAGATTCAGTGTGATCCAACATCAGTTCAACCTTCATGAAGAATAATGATTCAGATTTTGTTGACACTGTCAGAGAGGTCAACATTTCACGTTGTGTTTATTACTGAGGTCTCAGTGCTGTTGCTGTACAGGAGTGTGTTATATTGAAGGTGTTTCTAATATTTTCACCACTCCATTTACATAATACTGGAACACCTCTCCAGTTTAACACTACTGCAAACTACAAACTCAGTCACTTAAACTCAGGAGTTTAACTGAAGTTTAACTGGAGTTTATCTGGAGTTTAACTGAAGTTTATCTGGAGTTTAACTGAAGTTTATCTGGAGTTTAACTGGAGTTTATCTGGAGTTTAACTGAAGTTTAACTGGAGTTTAACTGAAGTTTAACTGGAGTTTATCTGGAGTTTAACTGAAGTTTATCTGGAGTTTAACTGAAGTTTATCTGGAGTTTAACTGGAGTTTATCTGGAGTTTAACTGAAGTTTAACTGGAGTTTAACTGAAGTTTATCTGGAGTTTCAGGACTGACAGACATCTGGAGTTTCAGGACTGACAGACATCACAGACGGTCGAGGCATGTGGTCTTATCAGCCTGAGGAAATCAATGTGTCAGTGACTCACGCTGACGCCCTTCCTGGTGTCCCAGTCACTGAGCACACAGTGTGTGTGTGTGTGTGTGTGTGTGTGTGTGTCTGCAGCATGAGCTGCCATGTTGTTTGTTTCCTACATCAAGTTTGCTCATTTTGTCTGAAATAAAGTTAAACTGAATTTCAGGCCGACGTGAAACAGAAATGTGAGTTTGAACATCGTCTGTTCTTTCGATGTTCGCTGATAAACTAAGTTTGGACAGTTGGTGAAACAAAATTAGACATTAGAAGACGTCAGTTTGGAATTTGGAATCACATTTTTACATTTCTTACTATTGTTCTGATGAAGACGAAACAACTGGTCAAAAAAACAATCATTAGCTGCAGCCTGAGTTTAATTTGGCTTACCACTTCATCATTTCTGCAGCAGCTAACACAAGCAGCAGCATGAAACTGAAATAAATTCTTCCACTCTCTCCTCAGCAGTGTCCAGTCGTGCAGTTAAATGTCGGCGGTCACCTGTTCAGCACCTCTCTGAGCACGCTCAGGAAACACCCCGACTCCAAGCTGGCTGAGATGTTCAGCGGACAGCCCAAACTTCATCAACACTTCATCGACCGCGACGGTTCACACTTTGGAGCCATCCTCGACTTCCTGAGGTCAGACCGGCTGCCCACAGAGAACATCCAGGAGGTTTGTGATGACAGTCTGATGTGAGTTTAACAGTGATAGCACAGAGTGCTGTATGAGCCTGTGTGTGTGTGCAGGTCCACAGGGAGGCCGTGTACTACAACATCAAACCGCTCATCAAACGTTTGGAGGAAACTCCTCAGATGTTTGGAGAGCTGGTGGGAAGGCAGCAGTTCCTCTCCAGAGTCCCGCACTACAAAGAAAACATCGAGGTGAGCTGCACTCAACATAAAAACAAACTAACATCCCAGCTCCTCTGTTTAATTGCAAACTCACATGACAGCTTGGCATTTGATAAATGATAAATGACTGAATGTACACATGCAGTCATGGATGCAGCTCTTGATCACACTGATGTCACTTTTCTTCCAGGTGCTGATCCGTATCGCCCGAGCCGAGGCCATCGCCGCCCGCCACTCCACCATCATGATCTGCGTGCTGCGGACGGAGGAGGATTTGGGTTGCTATGACAACGCCATCAGCAGCCTGGAGGCGGATAAAGAGTCCGTGGTGACGTTCGGACCCTGGAAGGCCGTCCCGTCCGTTAAAGACCTGCTGGACTGCGTGAAGACGGACATCGAGAGTCAGGGCTACACGGTGAGCATCCAGCCTCACGTCATGGAGAAGAGCTTCCTGTCCAGGAGCTACGACTACTTCTACAAACTGACGTTCACCTGGTGGTGATGAGATGGAGAGACAACTGTACAGACTGTTTCTACAAAGAACTGCAGTTTTTCTTTTAATATTTGTGTTTGTGGGGTCTGATTTTGAACATTTTAGACAGAAGGGGTCAGCAGAGCGTCTGAATATCTGTATGATGCAGTTCAAAGCTGCAGGGAAGGTTCCACATCACATATTTATGTGTTCTTACTTTGTCTTCTAATCAGTTTAGGTGTCAGTAAAATTAAATTACAACAAGCACACCTGAACAATATGATGCAACATAAATCAACAGTTTTACTTTTACTTTTGATCTTTTTCCTGTTAGATTTGCTGACGTTAATCAGACGTTTGATATGAAATGTTCTTCACAGTTCTGTATTATTCATCGAGCCGAGGGGAATTCAGTCTGAAGAAAAACACTGCGTCACACACACAACACTGGGAAATCCACAACCCAGATTTAAAAGAAAAAAGGTCATAAAATGAGCGAGCATGTCAGCAGAAAGTGGAGCAACGTCCTCAGAGTTCACCACATACAGCGCAGGGTATCTGAACGGCGTACCCTCGAGTCACAGCACTTCCTGTGAGACCAAGGTGTGAAATAAACAGAACAAAACTCATTTCCATCAAGCTGTGCAACCTGCTGAATCAGTCTGCTCCGCTTATTGACTTTCTTTTATATTTGAAGGACTTCAACTCACATTTTTATGTTCTAAAGATAAAATTAGAAGCATCCCGTGTCTGTGCTGAGAGCATTCACACTGACAATGAAATCATCAGGTCAGCAGCAGCAGCAGAGTGACTCACCAGCTTGTTGTGACAGAAAACCTCCTTTACAATGATTTATTTTAAACCTCTGAGGTGTAAGCTTTAAATACAGACCCACAGAGTACACAGAGGTTTAATTTAGAGCTCGCTGCTTCTGTTTTTGAAACCACATTCTTGTCTTTGTGTGAGTACGTATGTGGGAAAACTGAAGTCCAGACCAGCTAAACCGAGACCAAGACCAGACCAAGACCAGACTGTAGCCCTCTCAGGTAGCTACAGATCTCTTTAGGCGAGGCGTCACAGCCTTCTCTGTCATCAGTGTTTCAGGATTTACAGACGGCTGTTTCTCTTGCTGTTTTACAGATGAACTGTTTTAAGAAGGCAGCTCTCCTAAAAACAGTCCCAAAAACTGAACTAGCTCCTATTCATTTCTTTCTTTATGAGCTGCGTCATAAAATACTGAGTTTGATTTGTTGGAAGAACTTTGTAGATGTTGTCACGTG
Source organism: Nibea albiflora (assembly GCA_014281875.1). NCBI lineage: Eukaryota > Metazoa > Chordata > Actinopteri > Sciaenidae > Nibea > Nibea albiflora. The sequence goes on from CM024794.1 coordinate 25,202,980, forward strand.
GTCTTGTGGTTAAACCTGTCCTCTCTTTAGCCACATTGGTGTTAGAGTTGCTCTCTAACTGCAGTCTGTCCTTTAACTGTTTGTTTCATCAGTGTGGATGCCGAATCAGCGTCCACATTAATGTTCCTTAAATCTTTATTATTATTTTCCCACCTTGTTCTTTTGGCACCTAACTACTCATATGTACTTTGTCCTACAGAAACCTCCTTTGTTCCATTCATACGTTTAAATTTTACATTACCAAACCTTCAACACTTTCATCTTTCACAAACTTTCAGCTACAGACTTCACTTCCGCAGTTTTCTGATTTCTTTTACTCCCCTGCAGTTGGTCTTGACTTCTTGGAGTAAAATCCAGAGTTCTCTTTTTACCGACACTCATCTCAGTAACTAACATTCATGTTCTCCAGATGATGAATCTGATTAGACTAAATATCAATGAAAAATTAAAGGCATAGGTAATAATAATAATCAAGCCTTTTCAGACCTTTCTTCCTTTTTTCAAAGAAACGTGTGGCACATTGCGACAGTACTTTTAACCACAATGTGACAGAAACAACCGCACGGAGAAAAAATGCACAATGTTGCATTTCACACCTTTCATTACATGAAGAGAGGAAGATGATGAAGGCCACATGAGTGGATGCTTTAGTTTTTCTTTGAATTGAAAATCTGCTTTTTCATCACTATTTTCATTTGTTCTGTTTCATTTTCATAATTACACCTGTTAAAATCTTTATTTCATCATCTTTATTTGATTATTGGAGTCTAGTACAGTACAGAGATGATCATTAGTCATAGTTCATCATAGTGTGATAGTGATCATAGTTGGAGCTTCAATCCTCTGCTGTAAGTTATTAAACACAATATAACAAAAACACAGTTGAATTTGATCTTTAGATGTCAGCAGGTCAATAAAACTATAAAATCTGAGCATTTAATAATTCTCCTTGTCAGCAGGATGAAATCACTTCAGTCTGTTTAAACTCTGTTAAACAATACACAGATAAAATATATCAGGTTTTTAAATTAATATTTAAGGTATCAGGTTTTCTAACATAATGTGAGACTGTTCGCTCGTACTGACTGAACACTGTTAAATCTCATTTATGAACCAGCACTTTTAATGATGAGTTTTATCTGAATTTAAAGCTGGTAAAATAATGCTGATCAAATCATTTGTAATTAATCAAACAGCAGATTAAATGTTGCAGGTCTTATCACACACTGTCCTCTAGCAGGATATCATATTTGATGTCTAATTATAATTAAGAATACTAAAACTATGTTTGATACATGACATGAAGGTGAAGGCTGAAGCGTGCGTCCTGTTCCCTTCAGTATAACACAGGAAATGAAGTGAGTGGTCTAAAGAGAGCAGTGGCAGCAGAGAGACGAGCAGAGCTGCCGTGAAGGGCAAAACAGACATGACGGACGTAAAGAACCTGAAGAGAGCTCTGCTGCTCACCTGTCTGCTCCTAACAGGTAACGATTATTTCACTGCAGTTAAAGAAGACGTCTGATGAGACGAACTTAAAGTATGAAAAGTTAAAGTTGTGGCTCTGCGGTCATATTTTATGACATTACTGATGTGATTTTATTTTTATTGTTGGATGTGTTTTTGTGTGAAATGTTTAGCTGAAATAAAATGTGTAAATTCTCTCTGTTACTTGTTACAACTTTTGTTGTATTTGGTCGAAGAGTCAGAGGCTTATTTCTTTTGTCATCGCTCGTACAAATCATTTGATCTGTCATCGTGAATATGTGCAGCCCTCTGGTAAATCGAATCGATAAACCAACTCTCTTTTCTGGTTTAAAAATTACAATTATATGATCATGAATCAAACCTAGTGGGGTATAAAAATTGAAGCAAAACGTAAAGTGTTGAAATAAATGAGTTTCTCATTCCTTGTGTTGGCTTTAGCTCAAGACTCAGAAATTATATTTTTTTACTTAAAGATCATTTAAATGAAACTTTCACTGTTTGATTGAACGGCTCATAAATCTCACAGAGGATAGGGTCCAAACACCGCTCGTCTTCTGGTGATGAGTCTGGCTGGGATTTATTTAAATTTAAGTTTGTCTTTCCAGGTGTCAGGTGTAAAAAAGAGGCAGTGTTTTTGTACCACAGACTCGGAGATGACACCGTCCTGCCATGTACCAAACTGAATTCCTCAAACTGCTCCCTCGTCACCTGGACCTCCTACAAAGGAGGCACGGTGGAGTACACCCAGGAGGTCAGCGGAGGGATGGTGAAGGCGGACTCAGTCAAAGCCAGCCGTATGTCCCTCACATCCAGCTGTGGCCTCAGCCTCCGTGACCTCAGGGAGGGCGACGCCAACTCCTACGCCTGCCTGAGGCAAGAAACTATCATCACTGAGGTTTACCTCTCTCTCCTCACCATCACTTCACCCTCCACCATCACTGACCTGCAGCCTGGAAGAAACCTCATCCTGAAGTGCGTCCTGTTCACTTTCTACGACGCTGGCAACTGCAAGTCGTTCTCCAGCAGCTTCAACCTCGGATGGATGGCCGAGGATGGCACCAGGCTGCACGACAGCAGGTCAGCAATCACGTCTGACTTTAAACTGTGATCTGTGAAATGACCAGTCATTTTTACCTTGCAGGAAAGAGTATGGTAACAAAGAAATGTATTTTGCTATGTGTGTGTGTGTGTGTGTGTGTGTGTGTGTGTGTGTGTGTGTGTGTGTTCACTTTAATGATGGAACAAATGTGACAGGTGTGTGTTATTTCTCAGGTACAAGCTGATTGTTCACAATCACTGCAGCGTCACCCTGGTCACACAGCTCCGGCAGGAAGACAACAACAGGAGGTGGAGGTGTCAGGTGAACAGCAAAGAAAACAGCATGGTGGTGTTTCTGGACTTCACATCTGCCTTTCTGTTCGAAGATCCTCCTCCTGTCGAGGTTACTTCACATACCTGCGGGTTGTCCAGATTGTTCAGGTTGTTCTTACCTGCCCATCAGCCGCATCGTGCTCTGCGTGGCCCTGCCCGTCATGGTGCTCATCGTGGGATTCTTCACGTGGAAAGGAGACCGTAAGAGGGCCAAGACATCTGCAGCTGGCATCGAGCTCCGAGAAATCCACTGATTGTTGATCACCGTTCTTGTGTTATTTCTGGCTTTAAGAAGAGTGAATATAACATTATTCCAACTCTCAGCTAAAATGATCATCAAGGCTCCACACACAGAAGCTCAAGCTACACTTGACAGAACTTACCTGCTGTCTTTTAACCACTTAGAAAACTTTTCTTTCTTCCATTCAAACTCTTTCTCCTTCTCTTTCCCCCTCCGTTTTCTGTTTTCAGCCCCAGAGAGCTTTCTCTTCTGCATGCCCTCTTTTTGACCCACTGGTTGAGCCACACGTCAGTAAGTCCTGCTGCAGTGTCTTGGAGGGAGGCAGCTGCTGCACAGAACAGGACGGCCACTCAGGCGACATCAGTTCAGAAACTGCATCAGCTTTCCTTTGAGTGGAGGTTTACTCTGGGCTGAGCTGTGTTGTGTTATCATGATCTTATTTATTAGTTTGAAAAACTATTTGTGAACTTTATTAATAAACATGGCTGTGTTACATGAACTAAATGAAATAAATGAGTCACAAAAAGTTTCTAAATATGTGTATTATTTATATATTATATATATTATATATTATTATATCAACAACTTATTTAAGAATATGTTTTTAATCCACTGCATTATAAAATCAACCAAATAAAGTATAATATATAATAACTGGAACAGAAACATTTAGTGAATTTGGCCACTACTTTCATGGTTTTTTAAAAACTATCAACCAATAATTGAATAAACATTTTTCACTATTTATGACATTTTATTGACTCAATAAATAATTGATTAATTGAGAGAATACTTATCAGACTAATGAATAATAAAAAAAAAGTTGTTTTCCGTCTTAATAATAACAATTTAATATAAAAACAACTTTGACTGAAAGTTATTATAATTACTAAATTGATATAAATCAGGATCATAGACCTCAGGTATTTAAGCACACAGTTATTATGATTATAGCTCTTTAGTTTCAAACACCTGGTTTTTAATGCTGATATGTGTTAAACGAGCTGTCTGTCTTTTCGCTGTAATTTACAAAACGCGTTCTTCCTTTGCTGCCGTAGCTACGGGTAGTGTTAAAGGACACTCTTGTGTTGTTGCCGAACATGAAAGCTTAGCTCCGAGCTAACCGTCTTTACCTGAACATGGCAGCTCACCTGAAGAAGAGAGTTTATGAGGAGTTTTCCAGAGTTGTTCAGGTGAGCTCAGAAAAATCAAAACAAACATGGAGAACGTCCGCGAGAGCTTCCCGGAGCTAACTTAGCATGTTAGCTCATGCTAATGCTAACCGGCTAACGGTCACGGCTCGGCTCGGCTCGGCTCTGCTCTGCTCTGAGTCTTTGTACCGGATAAATCGACCGTTTACCGGCTGTTATGAGGTTGGCCGCTGGCTGCTGTTAATGTGAATAAATTAAGGTGAACTCCAGCGAGCTAACAACGTCTGACGTCAGTCAGTTTATTGTTGTTAGCACACAGCTGCTCTTCCTGTTATTAGTATTAATATACATCCTGATACTCTCACTGCAGTCCTCACCTGTTAAAGGCACACCTGTGAATACACCTGTCATCGTTTAGCCTCTTCTTCTTTCATTAATTGGACTCACGCTGCTGCAAATGCTGATTTTAGGACCCTGTATGAAGCAGTGAAATGATGATAATAAAAATAATAGCAGCAGGCTCGACCAATCGCTGATCCAGGTGTAGCCTCGGTACTTAAAAACAGTTTTTCTGTGGACAGATTCCTCATGAAGAGACTCCGGCCAAGAAGCTGCGTCTGTCCAAGCCCAGTAAGTCTGCGGCTCTGCACATCGACCTCTGCAAGGCCACCAACTCGACTGACGCTCTGCAGTACCTGCTGCAGTTTGCACGCAAGCCCGTAGAGACGGAGAGCGTGGAGGGAGTGGTCAGGATCCTGTTGGAGCATTACTACAAGGTAAAGAGCCACGAGTGGGAATATGTGGGAATAATCTGTGACTTTATTGAGGGAGTCATGAAGATGATCTCTTGAGTTCACCTCTGATGGTGCTGTCGATGTCGTCCTCTCCCAGGAGACCGATAACTCTGTGAGGCTGAAGATCGCCTCTCTGCTGGGTCTGCTGTCCAAAACTCAGGGCTTCAGCCCAGACTGCATCGTGGACGACGCCATCAACACACTCAGCAATGAGAGTAAGACACACTGACACGTCTTAAACTCTGATTCTTTCTTCTCACCTCATCACACACTCAGCGTGTCACTCTCTGTGTCTACAGAGTCGCATCAGGTCCTCGCTCAGCTGCTGGACACTCTGCTGGTCATCGGTACACAACTGCCTGAGAGTCCTGCAGTCAGGCAGAGGCTCATCGAGGTGGCCTGCAAGGTGAGACACACACACACACACACACACACACACAGTTAAAACACATGACTCATCATTCAGTCTTCTTTACGGACTGAACAGGACTTCCTACACAAAGCATCAAAACTCTCGTGTGTTTGTCTCTTTGGTCTTCTCAGCATCTGTCTGATACGTATTTCGGGGTGAGGAATAAATGTCTGCAGCTCCTCGGATGTCTCGGCACGGTGGACTCTCCTCTGACCAAAGACAGCGAAGGACTGGCCACATCATTGGGTTTGTACTAACTGAATCCTGATCAGTCAAGCATCATCTGTGCTTTTAAATGTGCAGGGAGGGGGTACATCTTTATTTTTAATGCTGTTAAAATATCAGAACTCAAAGACAAAGTCACATCTTGCAAACTCACATCATTGGGTCACTATTGTGCTTTGATTTGTTCTCATGGTTCTGTTGCATCATGTCATGTCACGTGTTTCTCCAGGAGGCGTGAGGGACGTCCAGAGTATCATCAGCGACTACTTTGGAGACCAGGACCCCAGAGTCCGCACCGCAGCTCTCAAATCCATGGTAGGACAGCGCCGACACGAGCGCTCACTAAAATCCAGCCTCATTGCAGTGATTGTTTCTGTGTCACTCATCTCATTCTGTGTGCTAACATTTGTTTTCCAGCTGCAGCTGCACGAGAGAGGAATGAAGATTCACGAGATCATTTATGACCAGGTAACACAGCTGAAACAGAAAAGAGAGTCATGGATAGATACAACAGATCCAAAAGCAAATAAGTAAATCAGATGTCACAAACCTGACAGCGTGTGTGTGTGTGTGTTTGCAGGCCTGCAGGCTGCTGTCAGATGATTATGAGCAGGTCCGCTCTGCAGCAGTTCAGATGGTTTGGGTGCTCAGCCAGCTGTACCCAGAGAGGTGAGCAGAGCTGAGATATTCAGAGTGACTTCACTGCTTCACAGCATGAAGGAGGGAAAAGTTCTCAGGTGTAAGCTGCGTTCAAACCACTCGTGTCTGTCAGAATTGTTCCTTCAGTCGGACACTGACTGTGAAAGAGTCACAACACGAGTTAAATTTGTCACGTTGAGAGCTGATATTTAGATTTGTTTAGCTCGTAGCGTAGCTCGTAGCGACCCTGCCTAACTTGACTTTCACCGTCCTGTCCGTCCAATCAGCATCGTGCCCATCCCATCGTCCAATGAGGAGATCCGACTGGTCGATGACGCATTTGGGAAGATCAGTCACATGGTCAGTGATGGCTCCTGGATGGTCCGAGTGCAGGCCGCCAAAACACTGGTGAGGACGACACACACACACACACACACACACACTGAAGTCAGGAACGAGCTTCTGATTGAACTTGAAATCTTTCTTGTGTGTCAGGGCTCGATGCTGCAGGTCAGTCCTCACTTCCTGGAGCAAACCTTGGATAAGAAGCTGATGTCAGATCTCAGGGTGAGTGACTGAAGGTATCTGTTTTTACAAATCTAAAATCTGTGAGCAAAATAAGAAATGTACCTTCTGCCCGTCCTCTTTTCTGTGTGCAGAGGAAGCGTACGGCTCATGAACGGGCTAAAGAACTCTTCACCTCTGGAGAGTTTTCCTCTGGCAGGAAGTGGGCCGATGACGCCCCCAAAGAGAAACTGGACACAAACACTGTCAACCTGATCGCGTCGGGGGCCTGCGGCGCCTTCGTTCACGGCCTGGAGGACGAGATGTTTGGTACGTGAAAGCCAGCGCAGTGTGTCTTTGTCTCAAGATGTAAACAGAGCCCAAAGCATACACCCTGATGTTCAGACGCACAGCTGATATTCTTTAATATTATTTCAGAGGTCCGTATCGCGGCGGTGGAGGCGTTGTGTCAGCTCGCCCGGTCGTCTGCCAGCTTCGCTGAAAAGTGTCTGGACTTCCTGGTCGACATGTTCAACGACGAGATCGAGGAAGTGAGGCTGCAGTCCATCCACGTGCTGAGAGAAATCTCTACACACATAACACTCAGAGAGGACCAGCTGGACACCGTGCTGGCTGTGCTGGAGGTACACACACACACACACACGCAGACTAAAACCTTCAGTGTATTTTCGTGTTGGATACTCCGTACTTGTCATCACATTGATGAAGTCTTTGTCCACCTCCAGGACTCGTCTCGTGACATCAGAGAAGCTCTCCATGAGTTAATTTGTTTCACCAACGTCTCCACTAAAGAGTGTATCCAGCTCGCTCTGCTGGAGCTGCTGAAGAACCTCAACAAGTATCCCACCGACCGCAACTCCGTCTGGAAGTAAGACTTTGTTTGGTGAAGACATCGTGTTTTGTTTTGTCCTTTGTCGACCTGATGATGTTTTTATGTTCTTCTCTCCTCTCAGGTGTCTGAAGTTCTTGGGCTCCCGTCACCCGACGCTGGTGTTGCCTCTGGTTCCTGAACTGCTCAGCACACACCCATATTTCGACACACCAGAGCCTGACATGGACGATCCGGCCTGTATCCTTCACACGGTTCACGTCACCTGATCTCTCAGAGGCAGACGGACACGCGGCTGTTTGATTTGAAACATGAACTGTTGTTTTTGTCTCTTGACTCTGTTGCTGATCTCAGACATCGCAGTGCTCGTGTTGGTGTTCAACGCTGCCAAGTCGTGTCCCACCATGCCGGCGCTGTTCTCCGACCACACCTTCAGACACTACGCCTACCTGAGGGACAGCCTGTCGCACCTCGTACCACCGCTCAGAGTGAGATATGAAATTATGCAGAATAAGTAACTATTATCAGCAAGTGCTGAACGAGGTTCCTTAAAACGTCTCTGAGATCTTAGTTTGGTAACAGCAATCAGATCCATGAACACGTTCAGTAACAGGACAAAGCTGCAGTTCATCAGTATTTTTATACTCTGTGTGTCCCGTTAACCGTCCTCCTGTCTTTCAGTTGCCCGGTAACGGTCTGGACTTGGTGGACTCGCGTTGTGGTTTGGGCTCAGTGGAATCAGCACAGCTCTTCCTTCAGCAGAGTCTGAACAGGATCAGCACCATCCAGAACCTGGAAGCACCCGGAGCCCAGGACCTGCTGGACTTCACCATACGGTACACACACACACACACACACACACACACACACACACACACACACACACACACACACACACATAGAACGCCTCACACCACTTCAGCTGACTCTTGGTATTCTGTGAGGTTGCGTGCAGCGGCTCCCACACACTGTTAGCGCTGCGGTCGAGCGATAGTTTAGTGAGTGATGCAACAAACAGTGTGTGAGTTGTTTGTGCTGAGGGCTTCAGCGCTCTTTGACCTCGTTCTCTGCCTTGGTGTGATCTGCTTTGTGGCTGAGCTGTTGTTGATTTCAGGCGTTTCCACTCCACAGTGAAACTGACCTGGACAGATAAAGTAGGGCAGAAATTTCACAAGTCATCACTGACCTCTTTATGACTCACTAAATGTTCTGTGGAGATGGGCGTGAGTGTGTCCAAAAACACACACTCTTAATATTTTAATTGGAGCTAAGTAATCACGTCATGTTGTCTCTGTCCCGTCTGTCTGTCTGTCTGTCTCTGTCTGTCTGCAGGGACCTGCGCCGGCTTGGCGAGCTGCAGACGGAGCTCGCTGGAGCTGCTGATTTCTGTGCGACATACCTGCGCTGCCAGCTGCTGCTCATGAAGGTAGGAGTGACTGATGTTTCTCTGGGAGGCCTGTGTGTTATTTCTTTAGTTGTGCATGTGTGACATCATTATCAGTCTAAGGCGCTCGACGTTTCCTCAGGCTCTGCAGGAGAAGCTGTGGAACATGGCTGTTCCTCTCTGCTTCAAACAAAACGTCACGGCCACGGCGGCGGCTCAACAGGTCAGAACACACACACTCATGTTGGTACCTGAGATCATCCATGCAGAGTTCTGTCTGATTAGGTGTGTGTGTGTGTGTGTGTGTGTGTGTGTGTGTGTGTTTTGTTTGCAGATCTTAGATGAAACATACAAGCTGGAGTTTCTGTACAGCGGTTTGGACAACAGACAGGTCGCCACGATCCATCATGTCCGCCTCCAGGCCAAAGCTCTGCAGCTCATCCTGACTGCTCGCTCCAGGCAGGGGTAAGGACACACACACACACACACACACACACTGATCATATACGTGTAAGACTCCACCTGTATGCAGATGTTTCATAATTGGTCATTTGTCTCCAGGTTGGAGCCGCTCATCAGCAGCTGTGAGAAGTTTCTGCAGGACATTGAGTCTTTTCAGAGGTGAGATCTGTGTGTGTCTTTTTAATGTTCATGTATAAAACATGGTGTGTATCCATACAGACTCTCCTCTCTCTCTTCATCCCATGTTGTCTGCAACCCTCAGGCTGTTTCTGACAGAGCTGCCCCACCTTCAGGACAGTTTTGTGGATAAACTTTTGGAGCTGATGCCCCGGCTGTCGTCCTGCAAACCCGTGGAGCTGGTGAAGATCCTCCAGACGACCCTGAGACAGAGCGGCCTGCTGCAGCTCAGACTGCAGCCTGAACAGGTATGATGAAGAAACACGGCGTGAACATTTGTCTTTCTACTCGACAGCAGTCAACACTCCTTTGTTTTCATCAGATTCATCGAGCGACAGCCACCATCATTGAGCCAACGGGGGAGTCTGACAACCCGCTGAGATTCACGTCTGGCCTGGTGGTGGCGCTAGACATTGACGCAACACTGGAGCACGTCCAAGACCCCCAGAACACCGTGAAGGTTCAGGTCAGTTTGACGTGATATTAACAGATGTGTGTCTGCTGTCCTGAAGATAAATCCCTCACCTGCTCGCTCACTCTCAACATCAACACCTTCTGTTTGTCAGGTTCTGTATCCAGACGGTCAGAGTCATGTGATCCATCCTAAACCTGGAGACTTCAGAAAGCCTGGACCAGCCAGACACAGACTCATCACACAGGTTTACCTCTCACACACCGCATGGACAGGTCAGTATGACACACACACACACCTGATGTTTTCATCTCAGGTGTTGAGATTAATGAATGAGTCAGACTTCAACCCTCTCTGTCTTTCTCCTTCAGAGCCGTCTCAGATTGAAGTGCGCCTCCTGCTGGCCTACAGCTCCTCCTCGCCTTCCAAGCTGGGATGGAGCGACAGCATCGACGGCCTCCCGCCGCCGGAGGCTGCCGTGGAGGGCACCATTCCATTCAGCAAACCCGTTAAAGTCTTCATCATGCCCAAACCTACCCGACGCTGACGGAGCTCACAGCGATAGAAAGACTGTTCACTGTTTGTTGATGAGGACTGAACGCAGCTGCTCGCTCGTCATCATGTCGAGTTCATCAGTGTATTTTACACATTTACAGTCAGCCGTGCAGAAAAGATGAAACCACTTTAGCTTCATGTTTTATAGTCACAGGAAGCCCCGGAGCTTTGTTCACTCATGGTGTGTCAAATAATTTTGTATGTACAAATCTTCTAAAGAAACTTGTGAAGTTGATGATTCATGTTCTAGTTTTATTTTGTAGCAAACAAGCAAACATTTAACTCCTGAAAAACATCCCGTACATTCATCAACATATGATGTTATATGAAAACTGTCTTTAGTCTGATCTAAAAGTAACCCGATTACATCAGTGACGAGCAGATCTGCATCCTAAAAACAGCTGAGTCATACTCAGGCCTCATTTATAACTCGTCAGTGCTCTTCTGCAGCACAGCAAACGATCTCTGGTCTGAATCGGAGCTCGCTCGCTTCATATGAAGCATTAAGACGTTCATTAAGTCTCATGCTGAGAGCTAGAGGGGCCAGCCAGCTTTACATTTGGCAAACAGAGGCTGCGGGCAGCGATGCACTACAGGCTGCGCCTCCTGTTCTGTGTGTCATCTCAGCGAGGCAATGGTGAGATCATCAACAGGTGGAGTGGAAGACCCCGCCCACCTTGGCGCCCTGACCAACCAGCTTGTTGTACTCCGCGACGGCCTTCTCTGTCTGCAGGACTCTGACGTCGACGCCTTTCTGCTTCACAAAGTCCAGAGTGGAGGCGGGAACCTGAGACCAGAGACAACATTAGTGTACGTCCATCTCTTCTGATATGCTGCTAGAATCACTGTGAATTGACCATGAAGAGATTTCTTTTTAAATTAGACATCTTGGATTGAGTTTCACCTGCAGAGCCTCGCTCATGCCTCTGCCGATGACCAGCAGGTCAATCCCTTTCTTCAGCACCTCCTCCAGGTCAGCAGGTTGAACTCCTGGACGATGCTGGACGGGAAAATAACGTGTGAGTGAGTTAGCATCTCATGCTAGGTGTCTTCATATTATTCAGTGTGCACTCACGTCGGTCCCGGTCTCTCTCCAGTCCCAGGCCCGGCTGCCTCCGGGCCAGACCTTACAGTCTTTGTAGCTGGAGGAGCATCCCTTCACCTTCATGTGGCCCCAGGAGAGAGAGGCGATCTCTGGAGAGCTCATGATCTGCGAGACGAGCAGGAGACAACCACGTCATTAAATACTGTTACAACGTTCCAGCAAAGCCGCTCATTCAGACACTTCAGCATTAGCAGACAACCCGCTCTGCCTCCTGAGCCACATCTCATCACACTGCAGTAACATCAAATATTCATTTCATGACGCCTTCAGGAGGGAAACGGTTTAAAAACTCACAGATCATCTGAGACGAACGTTAACGTCTGCTGCCAGCTCTGCTGTTATTCATAGGAGCTGACTCTGAGCTATTTTTGTACTGCTCACACACTCATGCTACCAAACCAAGAAAAAACTGTGTGTGTGTGTGTGTGTGACCCGTCAGACCTGTTTAACATAAATAACAAACACTGAGAAATGGAGCTGCTGCCAGCTGTTTGTTAAGCTAAGACGGTGAAACAAAAGCTGCTGCTCACCTTCTCTCGATGTCACAAACTGATCACAGCTGCTGAAGCTTCTTCCTCCTGTTAAAGGGAAACACACAAACACCAACTTGACACAACGTCCAGCCACGAGCGACAGATCACACACAAATAAGATTCAGACACTACAACTAACCTGAACAATATCAAGCACCTTTGCTAACATGTGACTTTGTAGACAGAAGAGAAGAAGACAGCAAATAATCCAAAACAATAAAAGAGTCTAAATAAATGAATATTTTCACACTTTGTCTATCAACACAATCACCTAACACACATATGACCACGTGAAGTCTTCAATCAGAGAACACGTCTCTGATCTCTTGTACTGTTTATTACCATTGAACATGTATAGGGGGGTGCACCGTTCCTGGAGGTACTGCAATACCAGGTCGATGCGTGGAGTGGACGGAGCAAGCCCCTATTCCATCTCCCTGTTCCAAAAATCAATTTAATATATGGTCCCCGGGTAGGGGACGTATCAGATATTAAACTGATAAGAACAGATACTACACTTGATCTTAGCCAAAAGGCCGAGAAGCGATACCGACAGAGGCTCGGAGGAGAGGAGGTCATTCTGCGAGCTGTCAGCCTCACTGACGGTGTCAGTCTGAGGAAACTGTTCTCACATTAATAATAATTAAAGATGAACGACAGCTGAGGAAAACGTTAAACTCTCAGAGTCACTTTAAAGAAATGTTCAGAGAGGATTGTTGGTACACAAAATGTTTGGAACTCATGTTTCTTCCTGACGCTCTCGGGTCACGTGGTGTCTGTTAGTCCAATAGGAACTCGAGGTGGGAGGAGCCCGGTTCAGTTTAAAAGACGTTACCGCGTGAAGAGCTGTGACTGACGTTACCGTGAACAGCTGTGACTGACGTTACCGTGAACCTGTGACACACTGACCGAGAGGGAGCTCCGGTATTCTCCAGCGGACATCAGACCGGACTGTCTGCTGCACGTGTCAGTCACAGCGACACAAACAGCGCGTGGAGCAGCGACAGAGCAGCTTCAACACGTTCAAACGTTAAAGCTGTTTGTAATAACACCGATTAAACACGCAGCACAGCAACTCTGATCGGAAGCGAACCTCCGTCAGCTGACGATTACCTTTGAACATGTTTATCAGGGGAGAGCGCGAACGCAGTCCCCCACTACCAGAAATTATGCAGTCGAGATTCCCACATTTGGGGAATTCGCAGAGGTCAGCTCCGCCGGAGTGCAATGGCTGAGCCTCGCCCTGGGTGAACCACCTTCTTGATCATGGTATCTCCCCTGCCAGGTAAGTATGAGTTGTACAGCTCAGAGGCAGAGAGGTCTTCCACAGACGTGCTGTGCTGACTGACGGTGCTGACAAAACACGTGTGACCAAAACCAGAGACTGTGGAAGGCTGAGTGACTCTGCAGGGATTTAATCCAGAGGAAACTGTTTTATACTGTCAGATTACTCAGATTTTACTTCAAAAATACGGTTTATATTTCCCACAATGCACTGCGGTCCCCCATAATAAAAGCTAAGTGGTCGTGCGTTTCTGCGCGTGGAGCCACGTCACGCTCCGGCAGCCAATCAGACACTCAGCTCGGCCAAACCTCCACAGACAGCCTGAAATGTCTGTGAAACTCTCCAGGTGGATTCACGGACTAAACTCTGATCATCTACCTGTGTGTGTTCTCTGTTTATTTCATGTACCAGCTTCTAAATCTGAGTCCGACTCGGAATCCACGCTGCAAAATATAATGACACGAAGAAGTTTAATTAGATTTGTGTCCGATGATTAGAGAGAGAGAGCTTTGGTAGAGAGTCATAGAGTAACAACACAGAGAGCGAGCGCCGGCCTCCATAAAGCTGTTATTAATCAGAGAAATAAAAAGTGATTTCCTGATTGTTTCACAGTGGTTACATTCAGCAGGTATAGACACGCCCACAGCAACACACCTCACCCCCTCCCTTATTTCTATTATCTAGTAAATGGTATTTACATAACTGCTGTATACACACAAACGATGCAACATGAATCCACACAAACTCTGTAAGTCTGAATCTGAAACATGAAGTCTGAAGAGTTTTCAAACAGAAACTCTCCCTGCAGCTCTGCAGCTGTTAGACTTGCTTTGAGTTTTCTTTGAACATGTTTATCAGGGGAGAGCGCGAACGCAGTCCCCCACTACCAGAAATTATGCAGTCGAGATTCCCACATTTGGGGAATTCGCAGAGGTCAGCTCCGCCGGAGTGCAATGGCTGAGCCTCGCCCTGGGTGAACCACCTTCTTGATCATGGTATCTCCCCTGCCAGGTAAGTATGAGTTGTACAGCTCAGAGGCAGAGAGGTCTTCCACAGACGTGCTGTGCTGACTGACGGTGCTGACAAAACACGTGTGACCAAAACCAGAGACTGTGGAAGGCTGAGTGACTCTGCAGGGATTTAATCCAGAGGAAACTGTTTTATACTGTCAGATTACTCAGATTTTACTTCAAAAATACGGTTTATATTTCCCACAATGCACTGCGGTTCCCCCATAATAAAAGCTAAGAGGACCGGGGGTCGTGCGTTTCTGCGCGTGGAGCCACGTCACGCTCCGGCAGCCAATCAGACACTCAGCTCGGCCAAACCTCCACAGACAGCCTGAAATGTCTGTGAAACTCTCCAGGTGGATTCACGGACTAAACTCTGATCATCTACCTGTGTGTGTTCTCTGTTTATTTCATGTACCAGCTTCTAAATCTGAGTCCGACTCGGCAATTCACGCTGCAAAATATAATGACACGAAGAAGTTTAATTAGATTTGTGTCCGATGATTAGAGATTAAATGGTATTTACATAACTGCTGTATACACACAAATGATGCAACATGAATCCACACAAACTCTGTAAGTCTGAATCTGAAACATGAAGTCTGAAGAGTTTTCAAACAGAAACTCTCCCTGCAGCTCTGCAGCTGTTAGACTTGCTCTGAGTTTTCATTGAACATGTTTATCAGGGGAGAGCGCGAACGCAGTCCCCCACTACCAGAAATTATGCAGTCGAGATTCCCACATTTGGGGAATTCGCAGAGGTCAGCTCCGCCGGAGTGCAATGGCTGAGCCTCGCCCTGGGTGAACCACCTTCTTGATCATGGTATCTCCCCTGCCAGGTAAGTATGAGTTGTACAGCTCAGAGGCAGAGAGGTCTTTGCGGGGAGACGACACCTCCGTGACGGTGCACCGTTTTCCCGACATGCACTTTTTACGCTAAGTTGATCATAACTTCATAAAAACAGTAATCAGCATGTTACAACATTCAGGTATCCGCCTCACACCTACCAAACTGAGCAGGAATCTCTAATCCGACGATCTTTGGCAAAAAGTTTCAATTCCGCGTTAGAGGACAGAGCAACGACCTGCGCATGCGCCACAAACTAGTGATGGGAAGTTCGGTTCTTTTTAAAGGAGTCGGATCATTTGACTCCGCTCATCCAGCGGAGCTTTCGGTTCCCAAACAGCTCTTCATAACTGAGCCAGATTCAGTTTAATTTGACTCATGATTTATCCGTGCACATACACAGCATGTATATATTCAACACATCCTTTGCAAAAATGACATTTTCTAATATCGTCCAAATGGTGCTTCTTTTCACTCACGTACAGGAGCCGGATCCCATCGTTCACTTAAAAGAGCCGACTCGTTCACGAACGACACATCACTACCAGGAACGGCTCCCTGTCAGCCGACACGAAGAGAAAGTTTTTAATCCGCTTTTAAACATTAAATTAAACTTCTGGTTCAATTAAATACAAACACTTCTCTACCTGATGTTACTAGTCATGTGTAATCAGAACAACGTCGCTTAAATAACTTCTGTTTAAATCTCCATTCGACTGTTTCCATGGTGACAGACGGAGCTGCAGCGCCCTCTACTGGATGAATCAGATGACAGCAGCCCCGTGCAGCAGCTGCAGCACATAAATCCACTGAATTTGCTCGTTTTTCCTTCAACCTGTGCTGGAAAATTCACCAAAACAACACCTGAGGATAAAAACACTTAAATAACTCACATAAAGACGTCCTGATATCAAAAACACGCCTTCACATCAAGATGAAAAGAAAATATGTCCAATAACTCGGTAATCCATCCACCTGATGGTCAGAGGTCCTCATATGGAAATGAGCTCGACCCTGCTAGGTAGTTCAGGACTGTGTGACGTCACAGGTTAATTACTGGAAACAAATCCTGAAACCATCAGGAACCAAAGGCTGCTTCATTTTATGAGAACAAAGATTCACTGACTTCAACACAAAACACACAAACCTTAAGTTTAGATTAGCTTTTTTATAACGTCATGTCAACAGTTTTCCATTCGGCATCATTATAATTCATAACGATAAACTGTTTCTGTACAAACTTGTATACACACAAACGATGCAATGTTAATCCACACTTTTAATAAAACTTGAACAGTTTGACAGCAGCAAACATGAAGTCTGAAGAGTTTTCAAACAGAAACTCTCCCTGCAGCTGTTAGACTTGCTTTGAGTTTTCATTGAACATGTTTATCAGGGGAGAGCGCGAACGCAGTCCCCCACTACCAGAAATTATGCAGTCGAGATTCCCACATTTGGGGAATTCGCAGGGGTCAGCACAACCGGAGTGCAATGGCTGAGCCTCGCCCTGGGTGAACCACCTTCTTGATCATGGTATCTCCCCTGCCAGGTAAGTATGAGTTGTACAGCTCAGAGGCAGAGAGGTCTTCCACAGACGTGCTGTGCTGACTGACGGTGCTGACAAAACACGTGTGACCAAAACCAGAGACTGTGGAAGGCTGAGTGACTCTGCAGGGATTTAATCCAGAGGAAACTGTTTTATACTGTCAGATTACTCAGATTTTACTTAAAAATACGTTTTTTATTTCCCACAATGCACTGCGGTTCCCCCCACAGCAAAAGCTAACACAGAATCACCAGTTTATCTATTCTACCTCCAACAAATGAGCAAAAAACCGACAGGGAGTTCAAGTGAGCCGAAGCTAAAATCATACAGCAGTCAGAGGTTGTTTGATCCACGTTTAAAATTCACAGGCGACAATACAAACACATAAATCTAACTTTGTTTTACTCTGTTAGCTTGTAGCCACTTCCTGTTTCTTTGTTCCACTGCTGGTGAGTAAATGACAACCGATCTGCTGCTGCCCCCTACTGACCTGGAGAGTGAACAACACTGGCTGGAAACAAACGACAGTTCAACACAAACTAAACATTGTAACCTCTATGAAGGAGGATTTATTACAGGACTGATTTAGCTGTGACTGTGAAATTACTATTAATAACACTGGCTGTTTAAATGGGATTCAAACAAGCTGTATAGTATACACACTCAACTGTGCAAAATTAGTACACATTTAAACATGTGTTCATGTTATTGTGTCCACCTTTGGACATTCTTACCTCCCACCTCATAGTCGATGAAGCACATTAAACACACCTCAGTCTGTTTCCATCATAACCAAACGGTGAACTGCTCAGACACACACCTCAGCACAGAGAAGACTCCCATGGTGATGAGCTCACACTGCACCTTGTCGAGGACGTTCTGCTCAGAGGCAGGAAAGCCGACACGCAGCGTGGAGCCGGCAGCCTGCGGGCAGTGGTTGGTCATCAGAAACTTCTCCACCAGCAGGTAACTGAAACACTCCTCTGTAGGGTCACTGGTCAAAGAGCTGAGAGAAAACATGAGCAGAGAAAGAACAGTGAAGAATGATGACATGATTTAATTAACCTGGAATGTAAAACAAATTAAGAAAATCCTTTTCTGTTGTTAAAAAATGTTACGTGATATCTTTAAAACGAGGGGAAAGTAAATATGTCATTCTCTTCAAACGTCTAAAACTTTCCCTTCCCCTAGACTCTAACTTTAAAAACTAAAATGCAGTCATTTTTTATTAAAGTTAGATCATTTGTTGCATGTGATATAAGTAATAAATCAATGTTCCAATACTACCCTGCTACGACGGGAGCGATCAGATTTATCTGGTGCAGAAATCCAGGATCACTTTACGTCGTTACAGGTTTATTAGTTTTTATATTCACACATAGTAGTCTAGGATTATGTCATAATTTAACATTCAGTGTTTTCCAGGAAGCATCAATGTCACTGTGTCTTAAGTTTGGCACATAAATGACAATATGTGAAATCCATGAGTAGTGTGGGGACTTAGAGAAACTCTCCCTGCAGCTCTGCAGCTGTTAGACTTGCTTTGAGTTTTCTTTGAACATGATTATCAGGGGAGAGCGCGAACGCAGTCCCCCACTACCAGAAATTATGCAGTCGAGATTCCCACATTTGGGGAATTCGCAGGGGTCAGCACAACCGGAGTGCAATGGCTGAGCCTCGCCCTGGGTGAACCACCTTCTTGATCATGGTATCTCCCCTGCCAGGTAAGTATGAGTTGTACAGCTCAGAGGCAGAGAGGTCTTCCACAGACGTGCTGTGCTGACTGACGGTGCTGACAAAACACGTGTGACCAAAACCAGAGACTGTGGAAGGCTGAGTGACTCTGCAGGGATTTAATCCAGAGGAAACTGTTTTATACTGTCAGATTACTCAGATTTTACTTTAAAAAATACGTTTTATATTTCCCACAATGCACTGCGGTTGCACCCACAGCAAAAGCTAACACAGAATCACCAGTTTATCTATTCTACCTCCAACAAATGAGCAAAAAACCGACAGGGAGTTCAAGTGAGCCGAAGCTAAAATCATACAGCAGTCAGAGGTTGTTTGATCCACGTTTAAAATTCACAGGCGACAATAAAAACACATAAATCTAACTTTGTTTTACTCCGTTAGCTTGTAGCCACTTCCTGTTTCTTTGTTAACTGCTGGTGAGTAAATGACAACCGATCTGCTGCTGCCCCCTACTGACCTGGAGAGTGAACAACACTGGCTGGAAACAAACGGCAGTTCAACACAAACTAAACATTGTAACCTCTATGAAGGAGGATTTATTACAGGACTGATTCAAATGTCTTCAGTCCAGTTACTAACAAAGTCCAAGACATGAGACCACATCAGCTGTACACTTCTTCTAATTGTCTTTAAATCTCTTCATGTCTCCCCCCACATATATCTCAGATGATCCCAATGTGCCATGCTTGCTGTGCCTCGTTCAATGCATAAATTACATTTATACATTCATGCCTTTAACACAACACACACCTTAAAACACACTTTAATTCTTTGTCTTTTAACTATGTTTACACCGTATTCTCCATGAAGCACTTTGGTGCTTTTAAACGTGCTAAATGTAATAAACAGGTCACATGTATGCACGCTGTATATTCTCAGTCTGTGAAACAACTATGCTTTAGTGGAATTAGCAGAATAAGAGAACAAATGCTGCTAAAACACAGAATCAATCCAAACAATCAGTATGACTAAATAAATTAATATCTTCACACTGTTAAACAATAATAACAGCATGTTTCCATTTGCAACCACTCTGAGTAACACTGAGACACTGCTGCCTCTCAGTGGAGAGTGGACGATATGGAAACTCTACACTAGAAGTACTTATTAATATTGAACATGTATAGGGGGGTGCACCGTTCCTGGAGGTACTGCAATACCAGGTCGATGCGTGGAGTGGACGGAGCAAGCCCCTATTCCATCTCCCTGTTCCAAAAATCAATTTAATATATGGTCCCCGGGTAGGGGACGTATCAGATATTAAACTGATAAGAACAGATACTACACTTGATCTTAGCCAAAAGGCCGAGAAGCGATACCGACAGAGGCTCGGAGGAGAGGAGGTCATTCTGCGAGCTGTCAGCCTCACTGACGGTTCGCCAAATTATAAATATTAAACAAGAAGTATGTGAGATCAAATATGACAGGAGCGGGTAAGTCAAGATATTTAGAGGACGATCATATTTGAAAATTCAACGTTTTGGTGAGATATTTAAAATAAACGAGCGAACGGAAGTGCCTTTGCCTGCGCGTCAGGTGACCCGCTTTAGTCCAATAGGAAGCCGAAGAGAAGAAACAACGAATACATCAAATTTAATTTAACAGAGACGCTCAAACATGAATTAAATCTATATACACATTAAAATCTAACTTATCAAGGTGTAACGAAGTTAAACCGCTGAGTGCAACAATGTTTTTACGATGCACGACAACAAACCGCTATAGGAAGTCGGCATCGCTTCCTATAGCGGCCTCTGGTGGGGTGGAGTAATACCTACACCTCACGGCCTTTCACGGAGTAAAGGTGTGAACACAGCAATGCAAACATTATTAATCATAATTTACCGACACATCATGCCCTCCTAGTCCGTCAGACCATGACTACTCAGCGAAACCAGTGTCACCATGAAAAGAAATCAAATAGTAACGTAGGTCCACGTAAAAACTCCTGACTGTGCTTCAGGTCAGCCGTTCAAGGGTCCCGCAGCCTAAATAACGTTAGCAGCAGCGTTAAGAGGTCACCTTAAAATGTACCAAACTGGTTAAATGATACAGTAAAATGACTTTCTTGGTCAGTGTTAACAGAACCGTGAACTGAACATGCTGGATAAACTCGAACATGGACTTGAGTAAGTTGCCTCCTGTCGGTATGTGGACGTCAGGTCAGCCCGCATCAGAGTCTGGACCGAGCTTTAAAACTAAAGGACGCCTTCCACTGAGGCCCTGATGAGACTGAAGTATTAAAACGAGTCACTTTTTTACTGAACAAGAAGTGAAAAAATAATTTAACGTTAAACAAACACTAATGTTTGACGTGCTAGCTAGACATTAGCATGGACAGTAACTAAGCGCTAAGGTGACGCAAACTGAAAATATCCAACAGCAGTTCGTCTAAATAGTTAATTACTGATAAAATTATGTGACATAATAAACAAATATAAACTTAGTCTGTAAATAAACTTACGTAAAGTTTCGTCGACGCTTCGAGCAAATGTCTATAGGCGCTGCGGTGACAGCGTTAGCTTCGCTAATTTACCGTTGGTACGTAACGGTTTGACCTTTGACGTTACGTAACGTGACCCTGCGTCAACGTAAACTAAAAAATAAACTACGTGACAATAAATTATTTAAACTAAAAAAAAATAATTAATTAAATTAAATTATTTTATACCCGTGAAAATATTTTTAAATTTGTCCAAAATAAAATAATAAAATAATAGAAATAAATATTCAAGTTAACTTTATTGGTATAGCAGTGTAAATAGATAGATAAGATTGTCCAGTAGCTGCTACAACTGACGGCTGTTTTACAATCTTATCTTCAGGGGGACGACAGAGTTTCTGAGTCTGTCTGTGGAGCAGGATAGGAACAGCCGTCTGCCACTGAACACTCTCCTCTGCCTGGTGAACATGTTGTGCAGGGTTCTTCTCTCTGCCACTGTGACCACTGAGCCAGCCATCCTCACCAGTTTGTCCATAAAGGATCTATCTATCTATCTATCTATCTATCTATCTATCTATCTATCTATCTATCTATCTATCTATCTATCTATCTATCTATCTATCTATCTATCTGTCTGTCTGTCTGTCTGTCTGTCTGTCTGTCTGTCTGTCTGTCTGTCTATCTATCTATCTATCTATCTATCTATCTATCTATCTATCTATCTATCTATAAAGCAGGTCAGTTCACTGTGAGTGTGTTTGTTTCTTGTTGTATACAGCATGTGTGAATGCACACTTCCCGTTTGACGTGTTTTACCAGGTGTGCCACAGTGTGTGAATACCAGGTGATTCAACCTATCCTGGTTTCATTTTGAGATAGTGTGTCTGCGTAAACAGGTGAGTGTTTCTGGGCGGGGAGGGATTGTTGGTGGTAATCAGTAAACCGAGGAGGATGTATGTGTGTTTGTTCTATAGTTCTCTCATTTGAAGTGTATGTGGTGGGAGGTGTGAGCATGTGTGAGATCACAGCGCCCTGAGTACATGTTTGCTCAGTAATCTCTGGCTCGACCTGTCTGATAGGTGTGGGCTGGCTGGCAGTAACTTGCACAGGTATGAAGACACATCCAGCACAGCGCTCAGAGCGAGAGGAGGGAAACACCACACTGCTCTGACGGACTCTCTGATTTCTCATCAAAACAGGCTGCTGCAGACAGAACAGTGGGAAAGGAGATCCTGGGAACGAGGAGCGGAGCAAGAGGAAGAAAGAGGAATACTTCAGGATGTAACAAAACCCGGAGGAGATTCTTCTTCTGTGGTGCGACCAATGGGTCTGGGATTCTAATGTGGCATTTTAGGCTCTGGGATATTCAAGATGTTGCTGTGTTTCTCAGCATCACATTATATATGTGTCACTTAGGTAAGCATTCCAGCGCATGTTAATGATTATTCTCTGCACAGAGCTCACATACTTGACTATTGTGTTTGACAGCATGCCTGTATGGCAACGCTATATTTGTTCAGGACTAAATACATAGGACGAGCCCTTCCAATAGAAACTGCACACAGAACGAATGTGTCTCAGGTTTTGTGTCTGAAACTGTGCATCAGGACAAACACATGGAGGTGTACATGTAAACATCAGATTGTCCTGGTTCACACTCATCTGTCTATCTAAAGAATGTGGAAAGAGCACATCACGGCTATGATAGAGGCTCTGATGAGTACTTACACACACAGAACCACGAAAAGAACTTGGACACATGTGTGATGAAGTTTATTGCATGACTTTAACAGTGAAAAAATGAACAGGTACTCTTTCCCACACTTGTTTCTTGTGTCTTAGTCACCGTTGGTATTCTCAGCTAGATTTTTGGCCAGTGCCTCATTAAAACAAACAACCACCACCACCAGAAGAACCAGATCCAACTCTGAAACTGCTGTGAGAATATTAAATGAGGGGCAGCCAAAACCGGCACGGGGCCAATCCTGCTGGTTATATTCAGCCTGTTTGACAGGTTTCATTCCTCCAGCAGGGACAGAATAGCACACTTCAGGCTGCACGTGGAATTTAACACTAGTGAGTCACAGCAACTGTTGCAAGAGAAACAGTGACTAACTGTTAAAAGATGCAAAACCCGAGGTAATGTTTGATTTCTTTATAGAGCTGTATTTAGTCATACAGTGAAATGTCGCTGCTGTAATCATTATCTAATCTTGAAGGTTGAACAGTAGCTAAAACTGTGAAAGGTAGAAGTCAATCTATCTACATATCTGCATCTGTATTTAACATTCACATCTCTTCATCTCTGTTTCTTTGGAAGCTGGAGCCATCTCCATTAATTCTCCCCAGAGGAGCCTCACCCGCTCGGTGCAGGAGGATGTGTTTTTCTCAGTGGATGTAACCTGCATTGGGATCCCCACCATACAATGGACTTTTATGTCAGGAGCGGTGAGCCGCACCATAGGGACTTGGCAGCCGGGGGTGTACACCAACATAACGGTGGATTACAGCAGCAGAGTGCAGCCCTACAACAATGGCTCCATGGGCCTGTCAGACCTGCGGCTGCAGGATGGCGGATACTACGTGGTCACTGTCACAGAAACAACAGGAAACAGCAAAGACGCTGGACATGTCCTGAAAGTCAACGGTGAGTGAAAGATGTCTCGCTGCATAACAGGAACGTACCAAACAACTAATGAGCAGGAAGTACAGGATGAGCTAATTCAAGCATGAACAAAAAACCACAGTCTGAAGCAGTCTTGCTCAACAGTATCGCGGTAACAGTTGTTTGGGTAAAAGAATGATGAAAGTTGCCCTGCCCAAGTTTCCCCAGCCTGTCTGTGGATATTAGAAGCTTGTTAACCGAAGGTTGCACGTTCAGTCACAGCAGCTGCTGAAGATAGCTGAACAATGAATGGGAAATAATAGGAAAACAAAACTGGCAACATTCCACATTTTATGGCACATTTATGACTGTCACTCCAGTATCTGTGAAGGCAGTGACAGACGTTATAACAGGGACTTTGAGTCTGACACAGTTATTCCTCCAGAAAAACCAGAACGTATCTGTCTACCTTTGATAAGGATTATAACCTGATACGGGACTTTAGCGTTCAAAGGATGACACACAACTGTTTGTGACCTTGACATGATAATCTAAGTATTTCTTACAATTCCTGATATTAAAACATCTTTGTCTAGTCAGGGCCAGGGCTTGTTTTGTAGTAACCTGAATGAATGTGACCTGATAAATATGACTGAGCTCCTGTGTTCCTGTCCTCCAGAGGTCCTGTACGAAGATCTACAGTACCTGTCTGTCTCTGCCTTAGCACTGGCCTGTTTGGCTGGCCTTCTCATGCTGTCCATGTGGCTACTAGACAAGGCCTACAGGAAGATAGTAGCCTGGAGACGCAGGAAACAGATGCCAGGTAAAGCAAACATGAAGAACAAGTCTGTGAGTGAAAAAACACTGAAGGTTTTTCATGATTTAACAGCCTGAGTGTGACACAGATTTGCCTTGGACAATAAAAGGCCGCTCTAAAATGTGCACTTTTATATTTGATAAATTTATCATTGAATTGTAGCTATTTCAAACAAGGAGACAGATGCCAATGTTTTTTCCAGGAGG
Organism: Nibea albiflora; assembly: GCA_014281875.1. Classification (NCBI taxonomy): domain Eukaryota; kingdom Metazoa; phylum Chordata; class Actinopteri; family Sciaenidae; genus Nibea; species Nibea albiflora. Next base: position 25,227,794 of record CM024794.1, read on the forward strand.
GCAAAGTCGTGTCCCGTCTCTTGTCTTGCCTCTGATTGGTTAGTACTTGTCACCTTTGTTTGAATACCCGAGTAAGCCAATCAGAGGCAGAGTTCAGTGCCTGTTAAACATCCTTTTCCAAGATAAAACTGCACATTTTAGAGTGGCCTTTTATTGTGACCAGTCCAAGACACACCTGTGTCACACTCATGCTGTTTGATCAGCACCTTGATATGCTGCCACACCTGGCAGGTGGATGGGTCATCGAGGCCAAGGAGAACAAATGTGTGAACAAAACCTGAGAGAAATAAACCCTTTGTGTGTCTTAGATCGTCACTTCAACTCATGGAAAACAGGAGAATAAAACAAAGTGCAGCGATTACTTGAACCATCAAAGCAGTTTGAGGGCAACAGCACCAGAGCTAGTTATTTAAACAAACATACAAAATATAAACTCTAAAATATATTTGAGGTAGTAGTTAGTTTACGTTTTTACTGCTGCATCATGTGAAATGTTAAATATAGCTTCCTTGAAAGTGGGCTGAGGTTATGCATTGTGTTTGAGTACAAAGGTCTGTTACGTAACTACGTTGCGTACTGACAAACTTAATTCCTCCTTTATGCAGAAAATGACGCAACAGAGCTGCAGCCTCTCTGATGGACGTCTCGCTGAGAGAAGATGACTCATCAATTTTCAAAGACTGTATCAAGAAGATCTGTCCTATGTTTACATTTTGTCTTAAATATTCATTTACATCTCACTGCTGACACTGAATGTAAATATGTCACTCACACTGCAAAACAATGCTACTCTATTTATTGTCAAAGCAAACGGATCGTGTGATTCTTTCAAACTTAAATTGTGTGTTGGAAAAACCTTTAAATGTATCGAGCGGGTAGTCTGTACCAGACTTCAGACACAGAGGAGATGGAGAATCATCAAACGGCTTTTCAGATCTCTAAACTTAAATTAAACCTGAACTAAAACCACACACAGCTCTTAAAACTGATGAATCAGACTAAGAAGATTTTACATGTTACCAGAAGTCCTGAGAAAACATCTCATTCACAGATTTATTCTGTATAAGAGGGAACAAATACACACAGGCAGACTCTGCTTTTTATTTTGTATCAAACAGTTTGAGGTATACACACGCTCCACATTATTAAAAACAGAGTAGATACTACTGGATGTGGAAGTGTATGGCAGTGTTCAAAAAGTCCATGAGCTGCTCAAAAGAAGGAAAATGAGGCTGTCGTGTCTGTAAAACAACGTGCTGCTATTTCTTCACACGTTGTGGCTGAAGATCTCTACATGAAGTGGATTCTCTGTGGGAGCGGACGGTCGGGTCACGTAAGGAGTCCGCAGACAGACGATGTATCTAAGGACAGGGAGTCAGTGCAGCCATGAGGAGCTCCATCTTGTAGACGAAGTTTCGTCCCTCCATCTTGCTCCAGTGGACCTCTTTGCACGGCCCTCTCAGGTGACTCCACTTGGCCTCCTGGATGACGTCGCTCTTTCGGCAGCTCTTTCGTCTGGCTGCGAGGGAACTGGACCAAGACTTTGCATCCGCTCTCTGGACCATTCCGCACTGAATAGACAGACACGAGTCAGTGACTTAGATATTATAATACATTCATACTTGGGGTGCTTTCAAACCAGAATCTGGTGCTGTTCACTTGAACCAGCTACTGGATTTTATGATTTTAGCTGTTTCAAATGCTAAACCACAAACAAGTCCATGTGCTGATCATGAAATCTGTTCAGGGATCTGCACGTCAGCGTGGATACTCTCCCTCACTAACTGTCAGAAGCTGTTAAAACTCCTGTACTGTTTATTAAAAGCGTGTGAAGCCCTCAATCGTTACTGTATAAGACGCCCCTTATCGTTCTGTCTCTACCTGTTAGTCATTATTCATAACATGTCTCATAATACTTGTTTCTTTCACGAGTTCTTGGAGACATAAATACACCACAGAAGCATTAAAGTGCTGCTAAACCTCCCCACACGAGTCCTGACGACACCCTGATGTCTAACTTCATGTTTACTCCTCGTGTTCAGTGTGAAGACGAAGCAGACCAGAACTACAGGTGTAAGAAACACCTTTAATTCTTGGTCATGTGAGGATATTTAGTATTACTTTATCATTAACCGCTTGGTGTTTGTAGTTAACATTAATTTATGATGCTGAAATGAAACGTTCCTGGATTTATCTCGTGGTTCATTGTTCAGATTTGCTCTGACAACAATCCTTCGGCTTGTGTCGACCTGCCTCTCTGATCTCGAGTGTTTTCCTTCTTCTTTCAAGATTTTCACAGTCAGCAGAGGCTGGGTGTGGCCCAGTTACATTCAGCTCCACACGTTCCCACAAAGAAAGATAGCAAGAGTGAGAACAATAGAAGGGCTGCTCTCCTTAAAACTGAGCCCAATGAGTCAAAATGTAAAAGATCTTATCTGAGCTGCAATGCATGCTGGTCCCTGGTTCTGAGACAATGATACAAAAGCCTCATGAAACTGATAGGTCAACATTACTCAGCTACTGAGCCAGTAAGTTGTACTGGATATCTGATAACTCATTCAGTGGACGAAGTAAAATAAACTATAACAGCGACGTTTCCACCTGTGAGCCTCGCCCGTCTCACCTGAGATAGCGTACTCTCCGTTGGGAGAGGCGACGGTGACAGCGGAGGCGTTTCCGATGCTCTCCACCGGGCCCAGGCCAACATGGTTACTGAAGCTCAACACGTGCCAGCCCATCACTTTGGCCAGCTGTTGGACTGCGTGCACCTGATGCTGCGACATCTGTAACGACACAAGATGAACGCATGAAGCTCAGTATGCAACAAGTGAAGTCATGTCAGACACTCTGTGAGTGAAGGCGTCTGTGATACCTGTGAGAGGAGGAAGTCCTGCAGCTCCTGCTCCTGGTGAGAGAGCGTGATTCCACGTCCATCTCTGTGCACCACTTTAATCTGCTCCACACCGATGTTCAGCTGCAGCTGGATGGACCTAAAACACACAGAAAACATGTTGAGTGATATATGAGACGGGTGACATTTGAGGCCTCTCCTGGTTCTTCACACTTACTTGCAGATCTGCTCGTAGCCCTGAGAGGTGATGAGCACTTTGACGCTGGACTCGTACACATCGTTGATATTGGACCAGTGAGCCTGAATCTGAGGGTCCTCTATGCGGCTGGCCAGGCTGTCGATGGTCCGCGCCGTCCTGGAGATCACAACACAACATTAATTATGAAGGAACGATGTCTACAGCAGGGATTCACTCAGCGTTATAGAGTCGACCCTGCTTTAATAAAAGACATCAACATGTTTAAAACTGTGACGATCAAAGACAGAGTAGGCCACCTTTTGGCCAAATGTGGCAGTGCACACAGCGAGGCACATGTTGGGATGTTATTTGCGTACTGCAAATATTACCCGTTCGCAGGAATTTCCACTGTAAACTTTGGCATAAGAAACTACTTCCACCTGTATCTACATGATATATTTACATAACAGATTTACACCATTTCCTGCTGTAACACACAGCTGCATGGTTGAATATTGGCTGCCATCACTGTAGATTACAATGCTGTGATGTAAAGTTATCATCGTTTCCGTGATCATGTCAGATCTCCTTATTCACCTGCTGCGTAGGAAGATGTGTTTGGCCTGTTTGATGATCTTCTCCAGCAGCCCTTCACTCTGCTGCAGGCTGGAGATCTCAGCTTTGTCGTAGGCCAGCGGGCCCGCTAGGCGCAGGCGCTTGTGGCCAAACGGGGCGCTGGCAGGATGTGGCATCACCACAGAGCTCAGCTGCTGCTTGTGGAACTGAAACAGAAGTATGGTTTGATATTTTCGGTATATTCATATTTACAGAAACAGTAACATCTGGTGAGATGCAGCTGGACTTCATGCAGTGTTTACCTCTCTCATCATTTGATGCAAGTTGTGTTCCAGTACGTAAAGGTGGTCGTCTGGTTTGGGTTTCTCCGGGGACGCCCGCTGGTTCTTCTTCTCTCCCGTGGAGTGGCACAGTGAGATGGAGAGCTGCAGACCTAAAAACCACAGGAACAAACAAAGAAAAAAAGTGTTTTTATTAAAGCTGACCAGAGCCACAGAGATGATAAAATAAAGCTGGAATGTTTGATTAATAAAGTTTCAGTCAACTGAACTTTGGATGAACTATGACTGTAAATTGATGTTGTCGTGTGCGTTCTGACCTGGGAACGGCTGTGAGATGATCTGATTCTTCACAACAATGTGAGGGATCTGCGATTTAATCTGGACAGCTTCCCTGGACAGCTGAGCAAAGATCTCCTTACAGAGCAAGACGTTCTGAGCCGCCTCGAGCTTCACGTGCCACGCCTGGGTACCTGCACAGACAGAGAAGAAGGTAAGAGGCGATGACAGTTATAAATGTCAGTTATAAAACATCTGCCAGAAGTCTTTGAGTATTTAACCGTACCAGCTTTGGCCTTCGGCGGCCTCCTGAACAGGTTGACGGTTCCCAGATCACCGATATCTGGAGCTTGTTTCTGGATGGACACCTGAAGACATAAACAGTACACGACTATTACAACTACAAAAAACATGTGGCTGAGTGAAACATGCTGATCGTCTGTAATGAACACTTCACACAGACTAAAAGACATTGTAGAGACACATGTTGATCAATGCCTTGTTTCCCTCTCACCTTGATATAAGCAGATCCCTCCAAATCACTGGGGATCTGGACGTCAAGAGGACAGTAATCCTCTGGGATCTTTTTGTCCAGATCGATGTCAGTGTTCTTGATCACCTCAAACGTGCCGTGGTGAGGAAAAAGAGAGCCTGAGTGGGTAAACAGTCAAAGCATGTTAGACTACAAGTCAAAAAACTCCTCACATTACTGTGCAGAACACACGAGAGGCCTTATCACCTGCACTCCGGTAGCTGAGGTCTCCCAGGATCTTGTCTCCCACTTTGCGGAGTTTCCACTGTGAGCGGAGTCGCAGCAGCTCTGAGTTGAAGTCTCTCTGCCGCCTGTTCTCCTGGTTCTCTGCGACTGACTTACTGAGCTTCTCTGCTCCCTTCAGGAGGAGCTGCGCTGCTGTGCCCAATGACTTCTTTTTACTGATCAGCTGGAACACCTGCGGAGTCTGCATGAACAGAGTGTGTCAAACATTCTGGCATAGATACGCCAAACATAGATAACAATATTCTTGAGCAGTTTACCTTGCCAGCTGTTGGATCCTGAGACACGGGATCTAAGGCCATGTACTTCTTCTCCTTCACCACACTGAGCACATCGTGGAGCACACACATCTCTGTCAGGGCGCTGCGCAGGTTGTTACGCACCGAGTCCCAGGGCCAAAGGGAAGGCTGAAACTTCACTGTGCCTGTGTGAAACACAGAAACAGACTTAGTTAAAGATCCATCAGCTGGTGTGAGGCAGGTGGACAGAATCTTCCTCCCTGCTTTCTGTCGAGGCATACGTTACCTTCCTCTTCCTCTGTCTCCTGCTTGCCCCACTCTCGGTCCCTGGGCTCGCCCTCGGCTCCTTCCTCCTCCGAGTCCGACCCCTGGCTGAAGTCGATTCTTTGTGCCAACTTTGCCAAGTTCTGGGACATGGACAGAGGCGGGACGTACGTCTCTGTTCCATCCAGGGCCACTTCCTGCACCTGCTTCTCACAGGAAGACTCGATGCTGACCCTCACTGCTGGACCACCAGACATGATGACAGGGCTGACAGGAGGAAGAGAGACAGACAGCCATCATGAAACAAAGACAGTCAGCTGCAGCCATGTTCATTCATTCACTCAAGTTCATTCAAACAGTTCAGGGCTGCACATGAGCTGTTAGTTTATATTTGAGTGGCGCTGGTTTGTCTATAAATGTGTAAACAGCTTCTGGATGCTTTAGCTACATTTGATTGTGTGTTGCTGCGCCTAGCTCGGAAGGCTAGCCACCGTTAGCCTCTTGCTAATCTCACAGGATAAATAAAGAGTTCGTAGCTTGGAGGGAGAGTCCAGATGACAGCTGAGTCTTGTGCTCGTGTAAGTCTCACCTCTGTTGTTCAATAGAGTCACGGATATGAAGGTTATTCAGCGGAGTTGCGGTGTGTTTTCCAGCAATAGCAGCGGCTCATTCTTCGCCTCTCTGTCGGTCACAGACGCTCTCTACCGCCCCCTGCCGTGGCGGTAACGGGCGCTTCTTCTTCGTTGGTTTTAGGCAGTTTCATTTTAAAAAATGTAACGTAAAAACAGTTTTAGTATCTCTGTGTTCATTTTTTAAATTTAATTAATCGATTTAATTAAATTTATTAATTAAAAAAAATATTTTAGACGTTTGTAATACAGGAAGGAGGCAGGAACTGTGCGGCGGGCAGTTTAAACCGCCGGAAGTGACGTTAGGGACAAAAGCGTTCACCAGTTCTTCAGCTTGGCACGGGTTGGCCCGGGTTACAGATGATGATAAACATCTGGGCTCGATTTAGCCTCTTTTTCTAGCCTTTATGAGTTAAATTAACACTTATTTGACATGTTAAATGTCTCTTAAAAGAAGCCGCCTGACTCCGGATGGTGCAGCTCGGTGAAGTTAGCCGGCATTAGTTAGCACGGCTAACGGAGCTGATGCTGCCTCCTCCTTCATGTTTTTATGTCCAGCAGAAGAAAAATGAAGAGGAAAGTGTCCCAGCTGAGACTGAGCCCCAACGAGGAGGCCAGGCTGATACGAGAGGAGCACGAGAGGAGGAGAAAGCTGCGAATACAGCAGGTAATGAAGGAGGTGGCAACACAACAAGTGTGTCCTCTGTCTGATTTTGAATGAACTGACAGCTGCTCACAGCGTTAACTGAGGGATGTTCAGTTAAACCGGGCTTAATTTATAAGGCTCAGGCTTACTGTCAGGTAAGCCTGAGTTTAGAGAGAGTTTAATTTCCTCCAAACATTGTCCCCTTTAGTTCATCTTCATTGTGCTTCACATCTGAGCTCATATCTGTCTGTTAGACTGTGAGTCATTTTTCCTGTAATATTTTGCTTTGATATCAGACTCTGTGGTCTTTCAAACTTGGTTCTTCTCTGTGTTCTTGTCTATTGATGCTCAGGTGCGGGAGCAGCAGCGGTACATCGCGCTGCACATGCGCCAAGAGGTCGAGCTGAGACGGCAGCGTGAGCTCGAGCAGCTGAAGGAGGAGCTGAGGGACGACTGGGAGCGACAGCAGAGGGAGAAACTCAACACACTGCAGAAACTTTACCAGGAGAGCCTCCAGCTTCTCGGCCAAGGACACAGGAGCGCAAAGGAAAACGTAAGAAAACACTGTGATCGTGTAAAACAAGAAAAACAGCAGCTATGCCTTGTCTTAATGAAGAATGATGAATGAAGTTAGTTAGTAATAGTTGTCTCATTAGAATATGAATACAGTATCTGAGTCATTGACTGTGTGGTGATTTATTTACAGGAGCCTGACCTGGCAGCCATAGCTCAGAGGGAGGAGGAAAACCACACCAAAGCAGAGGAGCGTTATCGAGAAGCTCTGAATGAGCTCAAATCACAGAGGCTTAAAGACCGTGAGAGGCAAAGCCGGTGAGCAGCAACACAAACTTTACTTTACATGTTTGAATTTAATCAGAATGAACTGAACTTTAAGCCTCTCCCTCTGTTTTTTCTACAGTTCCATCAATGCCAGGAGGAAGGCGCTACAGGCAGAAAAGGAGAGAGCAGCAAAAGTGGCCAGCCTCCCGCCGCCACCGCCAAACCCCATTCAGGTGATTTTATGATCAGTGTGAGAATTACAGTGTTTTTTTTCCTGTTTTAAGTTGGACTGAAAAGACATCTGAAGGCCAAATTTTAGTTTAACATTGTTTTATTCTGTCTTCTTGTTCGAGCAGAACATCGATTTAAAGAAGCCTCATGTGGTAAAGAAATCTGATGTGAGCGCCTTTGCTGCCACACATTACCACATGCCTGAGAGCACAGTGGACAGAGAGGCAGACCCAACGCAGGTAAGCTCTGATCATCATACACACATAACCCCGTGTTTGTTCATCCTGCTCCTGTCAGAGTTGTCTGATCTGTATTTATGTCCACAGCCTAACGCTCACGAGGAAGCTGAGCTGGAGGCTGAGGAGACTGCAGGACCTACAGAGGGAGGAGAAGCAGAGGAGAGAGGAGCAGCTGGAGAAGGCTCGTCTCAGAGGGAAGCAGGCTCTGAGGAGGGAACACCTCGCGCAGGACCGTGAGCGCTTGCTTGTGGAGCTGGAGCACATGCAGCAGACAGACCTGCTGAGAAGGAGACAGCAGGTGTCACACATGCCTGCTCAGATCTTCCAGCCTCTCTACAAGAGACAGGAGACGACGGAGGACTTCCAGAGGGAGATGGAGTTCGCCTTTGAGGACATGTACACAGGAGAGAGGAGTAAGGACTGTTCAGTGGTGTAGTGTTTTCAAATCTTCATTGTATTGAGCGTTAACCTTGACTGTGTCTCATCACAGGGGTTAAAGGTGATCTGGTGGTCCAGCTGGTACCGGAGCCTCTGCCAGCTCTCTCCACAGGCAGCCAGGACCAGGACCAGGAGCTGGACGTCACATTGGATGAAATCCCCACACCAGCACCAGAAAACACACACCATGACACTGAGCAGGAAACATCTGCACGAGGTGAAGAGAAGCTCCAGATACACCTAAAACTTTATTTCGTTTTTTAGGTCAAGCTCAGTGTTTCTCTGTACTCGCAGCAGAGACCTCCAGACCTGCTCCCAGACGGGCTTTGAAGAAACTCTTGGATCGTATCAGGAGCCAGCGGACTCATTGGAGTGAACACAACGGCCACGTCCCCGCAGCCGACTCACCGACCACCTTCACTGATCAGATACCAGAGCGAGACACGACCATCGACACGGGATCTCTGACCAGTGAGGAGAAAGACAAACTCCCTGAACCCGCCCGCTCTCCACCTGGTAATTCATTAACTGTAAAAAAATCTATCTGGAACGACGTGAACAATGTGATACATTTTAAACTGCTTCCTTTTACTTACACTCACACTTACACACATTTAACTTTTTTAGAAAACCGAGACATGAGTGAGATTAATAATTCTCTGTTTTTATATTTAATTCCAGCAGTTTCAGAGACGACAGAGACGTCAGCTGAAGCAGATACTTTGGCTCCTGCCCGACTCCAAGAACTTACAGACCAACAAAGGAAAAGGGTACACGCTGATTTTTATTATATGATACAGAGCAGGAATGATGTTTGTGCACTGTAAACGTAGATTTAATACTTAATGCAGAAACAAATGTTTTAATAATCTTTGTGAGAAAATGTTGAGACACTCGAAGTCAGTTTCTCATTGGAAACATGAAACATTAAATGACAACAAGAATTCAAATATAAGAAGCAAAAAGTTGAAGATGTGCTGATGAACTTTTTTCTTTCTTTAAAAGTTTTTCAAAGACTTTGTTGTTGTCCCATCAGATTCATGAGGTTTTCTGATTGGACAGAATTAATTGATCCAGGTGTTCCTCGTTAGTCAGTCCAGATTCAGTGGGCGGCAGGCAGGTGTGAGCAGAGTGGTCACACCTCCTCTGAAGAGACTTCACATCTCCTGATTCACAACTCTGCTGCTTTGAAAACGAGCCGACACGCTGAAGGTTTTCTTTAGTGAACCATGAAAAGCAAAGTGAAGTTAAACATGGTGGCTGCTGGATGTTATTGCTACATCCAGCAGAGGAACACAGGCCACTGTCAGCTGGTGGTGAGGTGAAGACTGAGATTTAATAAATATGAACTCTCACTCTCCAGTCACAGCTTGTGTTCTCTTTAACACGTCTGCTCAAAACTGAGAACATGTGTTTTCAGCTCAGCACTCTTTAACTTTGTCTGTCCTGTCCAGGAGGTGGAGCTCGAGCAGGAGAAGCAGCAGCAGGTGGTGTTGATCCAGGAGTTAGAGGAGCAGAGGGCCAAACTGGAGCAGATGCTGCATGAAGCACAGCAGGAGAGAGAGCAACTGAAGGCTAGCTGTGACTCAGGAAGTACCTGTCCTCGACCAGGAAGTCACCTCTGTCTCCTCCGGTCTGTCCACTGAGGTACGTCAGCCTGTGGTGAAGTTTGAATTCTTATTTTGTCGTTGATTTGCTGACCAGTGAGGAATCACTGTTACCTCCACCTCTCCACAGCTGGTGCCTCCTCCAGGTGAAGATGAACACAGCAGAAGGATTCGAGAATACCAACAGAGGCTGCTGGAACAAAACAGGTGTGTTAAAGTCTGAAGACAAACGACTTGTTTGTGATTAACCAGTCAGATTCACTGATTAATTACCTCCAGTTATAGCTGTAAATTTGTGATACTTGACTTCACCATTCTTCGTTAAACCATTATTTCAGAATTCATCAGAGGTCGGTGGAGGTGGCTCGTCAGCGCCTGGAGGAATACCAGCGAGCTCTACAGATTCGTTACAACATGACCAACAAACAGTCGCTGCCCTCTGTCGTGCCACCAGGACTCGTTCACCCGCCGCTACACAGTACTCAGCCTGTTCATCTTCCTGCTCCTCTGTCACTCCTGACAACTCCTGCTGTGCCTGCATACGTCCCTGCCAGACCACAACCCTCTGTGGAAGCCACTACAAGAGAGGCTGACACGGAGGTTTCACCTCCCCGTCTTCCTGGCTCCAGTTTGAGGATTTGCTCCAGGTTGCTTCCAGATGAAGTTGAATCTGTTTGGAACGGGCCGAAGAACCAGAGACCCGATGTTCGTGCCTGGCTGACTGACAGCATAATGGAGAGAGTGACTGAGCACCTTCCAGACAGCGTGAAACCCGTCTCAGTCACCATGAAGCCGCCCGACAAACTGTCCACAACACGTGAGTCTACCAGCATCCCGCTCCAGCCGACCTCTCATCCGTCCAAGCCATCAGCCCGAGCATCGCAGATAGAACACCTCCGCATGTCTCCCTGCTGACTGGGCCTCTGAGCTCCAGAGAGGGACGACATGGAGAGGCAGAGATGGGAGCTGCAGAGGCAACAAGAGGAGGAGGAGGAGGAGGAGGAGGAGGAGGAGAGGCAGAGATGGGAGCTGCAGGAGGTTCAGAGACGATTGCTGGAGCAGAGGGAGGCAATGGAAGTGCAACAGAGGCAGAAAGAAGAGGAGAGGCAGAGACAGGAGATGCAGAGACGAATGCAGGAGCAAAGGGCAGCAGTAGAGCAGAAGCAGCAAGAAGAGGAGAGGCAGAGTCGGTTACTGGAGCAGAGGGAGGCGATGGAGGTGCAACAGAGGCAGAAAGAGGAGGAGAAGCAGAGACGGGAGCTGCAGGAGGTCCAGAGACGGTTGTTGGAGCAGAGGGAGGCAGTGGAGCTGCAGAAGAAACAGCAAGAAGAGGAGAGGCAGAGGCGGGAAGTGGAGATGGAGGAGATGAGGCGACAGAGAGAGACGTTACAGGCTCTGATTCATACTGATGCACAGGTGAGTGAAGCCTGGAGTTTTTCTTACAGTACAGACAACTTGTCGTTTGTTTCTACACAAATCAAAGCTAAGACAATAAAACTGTTTTCTGTCCGCAGCCAGCAGCAGAAGTCTCCAGTGAAGTGCCGGTTTCAGAGAGCATCGCTCCAACTCGACGTCAGTTACTTGCATCACTGCTGCGAGCCATACAGGAAACTAACGGAGGAACTCTATCGCACCTAGAAGAGCCGCAGGAGGAAGATGACTCTCAACAACAACCATCTTACAGCGTCGAGACAGGTAGATGACAGTTTCACTTCATAGGGAAAATATTTTCCTCTCTGTCCAACACGGCAGCTTCATTGATGTTTTTTTGTTCTCTGTTCAGACCCCGTCTCTCCACCAGCGTCAGGCCTCCTACCTCCTCCTCGAGCAGTGAAGCCTCCAGTGACTCGCGTCAGGCTGGGCGCCATGAAGATGATGACTGAACAACATGAGCTCAGTGCTATTCAAGAGGTGGAGACGCCGGTCAACAGCAGCCTGGTCACAGGTCAGCTCAGAAGCACATGCTGTATAAACTGTGACTAACTTCATGGAGGAATGTCTGTGATTGGACTGTCGATGTTTGTGCTCTCCAGGTCTGGAGGACAGTGTGAAGCTTCCTTCACAGGCTGTGGGCTGGGATCCACAGGACGAGTCCGACTCATCCGTGTCCTCTGACAGGACTCTGCAGACGCCCTCTTGGTCCAGCAGTGAGCAGCGGACTGCTGAAAGACAAGAGGCGAGCTTGAGGAGGTACAGCCATCTGGATCTGATGATGGAGGCCAGAACATCTCCAGAATCCTCAGAGTCATCTGGTATGTAGAGGGCAGGAGGAGAGTGACAGACAGATCAGAGGAAAATTACCGTGTTTGAAAATGAAAGATTTCTGTGTGTTTTACAGATTCAGTCGTGAAGATAATGTCACGGCTTTCCTCTGACTCTGGCAGAGGAGCGGACTGCTCCGGACCTGCGATCACCAGCTACAGATCCTTCACAGAGGTAACGACCAGCTCAAACAAATCAGTCTGCGTAGAAAGTTACAGTGAGCGTTTCTGTGCTCTTCAAACTGGGTCGTAGTTCTGCCATGTTTAACAGAGCAGTGATGACGGAGGTCCAGAAACAGACTGAACATCTTCTGAGGTTCACACGTCGTGGATCGATGATGAAAAGTAGCCAAATCTGAGAGCTCGGGCAGAATCTGCCTCAGCCTTTGATTAAGCCTGAGAAGCTTTATTTTTTATTTTGTGTGTGTGTTGTATATGTGTGTGTGTGTGTGTGTGTGTGATGTCTCTGTACTGAGTGATGATGTCAAATTACTGAACCTGAATGTATTTAATTAAAAATACATTTCATGATGGTTTCTACACTTGAACTGAACTCAGAGTGTGTGTGAGTGAGTGTGTGAGTGTGAGTGTTGAGTGTGTGAGTGTGTGAGTGTGTGAGTGTGAGTGAGTGTGAGTGAGTGTGAGTGAGTGTGAGTGAGTGTGAGTGAGTGTGAGTGAGTGTGTGTGAGTGTGTGTGTGTGTGATGTTTCTGTCTCTGTACTGAGCGATGATGTCAAATTACTGAACCTGAATTTCATGATTGTTTCTACACTTGAACTGAGCTCGTGTGTGTGTGCGTATTGCGTGTGTGTATGTTGAGCCATACAATTTTTGTGTGTGTACACTGTTGTCCATCAAGAATCCATGTTTGTTTCCTGTTTATCTCCTGACTGTGTGTGTGTGTGTGTGTGTGTGTGTGTGTGTGTGTGTGTGCGCGCACACAGAGGCCTCCTGACTCTGACTGTCTCTCCTCCACCACCATCTCCACCGGCAGCTACATCACCACAGATCCTGAACAAAACGAGCCAAACGTAAACACAGGTGAGAGTGCGCGCGTCTGTGTGTTGTGTTTTAGGATGTGCAGCTCGAATAATGATGTAAATAAAAAAGCTTCACCATCTTCTGTGTGTGAACGTGGTGACAGTGAGATTCACAGGACTCTTCTTTAACAAACCACAAGCGTAGTTACGGCCTGACTCTTTCTTCTTCTTCTTCTTCTTCGTTAGATAAATCTCTGTCCATCAGACTTCATGTGGAACAAGATGGAGGAGCAAATTCGCTGAACGTCTCCTCTCCGTCGGGTCAAAACTTCTCCGTGATGAACAGCTCGACTGCAGCCCGTCCTGCTCTGGCTGTCGACTCTCTGTTTAGTGACAGCAGCATCCAGCAAATCATAGACCGATACACGAGAGAGCTCAACTTCTCCCTCAGCGCCGGGAAACCCGCAGGTAGACGGCACGCAGGACGAGTCCGCTCGGTGAACAAATGAAGTATTTAATACTGTGAAAGTTCTGTTGGTGTCTGATGTCGACTTTGTTGTTCAGACAGTGACGGCTCTCACGTGGACGGCTCTTCAGTCTCTCAGCAGTCTTTGGTTGGAGTCTCAGAGACTCAGTCTCTTCTCTCAGACGCAGCAGCAGCACAGAGGAGCGTCCTGGTCAGTGACTCATTAAAAACCGAGTAAATAAATAATTAAATATTTGACTGCACTGATGAAATGTTTGTGCGACAGGAATGGGACAACACAGTCGATCCAATCCTGGAGCACTTCTCAGCTGAGGGCACAGAGCAGGACTCTTTCAGACCTCTGATTGGCCAGCTGGCAGACCAATCATCCTGCTTGGCCGTCGACCACAGGGACTCGACCATGGAGCAGCTGGTCGGTCAACCATCGGCTCACTCATCCATGATCGGTCAGCTGCCGGTGGGCCTCGATCAAGGCGGCTGGGATTCCACTCTGAGCCGGATGATTGGTCGACTCTCCCATCAGTCCAGCTCTCATTGGCTGAGTGGTGGCCACGACTTCTATGCGGGTCAGCTGATGGGTCAGATGATGTCAGAGCAATCGGCCATGTGGTTGGATGAAGGTCCAGACGAGAGCCGGATGAGACCGCTGGTCGGAGAGCCGGATGAGTCCGCTGGACACCGCAGTGGAAGCTCAGGTGGAGGAGTGTGTGTGCGGAGGAGTGTGTGTGCGTGTGGAGTGTGCTGTGCAGGGAGTGAGTTCTGAGTTGGTCTTTAACGGATCTGCGTCTGTAGGTGAAAGAACCCGCGTGGCATCTCGATGTTTCCGCTGAGGCCAGTGTGCCGTCATTCCCAGCGCTGCCTCCTGAAGCGTCGTCACACAGCGCCTCTGACCCGGCTGTGAATCCACAGCCACAGGACCAGAACCAAACCAGTCCAATGGACCTGGGTGCAGAGCGGACTGAAGGTGAGGTCTGAAAGATTGAAGTAAAGTGGATGAACTAATTGAATCTATCTTGTACCTAGTTAACTGAACTTCATGTGTCTCATTTCATTGTTCAGACTCGTTCCACCTGCTCGTGGCTGAAGTCACCCACAACGAAACAGCCGAGCCCTCCGTCAGCTTTCACACCGTGCCTGACTGTCCTGAAGGTCGGCCTAGCCGGCTGTGAACAGAGCGGAACAGAACAGTTTGAAACCCACGACGACCCGTCCGTCGAGTCTGAACCGTCTCCTGAGCGCCTGAGGACAGACAAGCCGCCCAGCTGCCTGACGCCGTCCCACGCCTTACACGAGTCTTTCTCCCAGCTCATCACCTCCCAGCATCACCCCCATGAGGTGGAGCTAACCGCTCTGAGTCTGTCAAATCTAACCATGTGTGACGATGCACCGACTCTGAGGCTGCAGCCTGAGGAACCGTTCAGAGAGTCTGAGCAGACTTCAAACCTGAAGACTGTTCGTCCTGCCTCAGAGAAGCTGCCGGTACGATTTACTGTTCACTCACTTTGAAAAAGCGTCTTTCAGATGTCAGTCTGAGTCGTTCTCGTCTCTCCTGTTTATCAGGAGGCCGTCAGTGAGAAGGGCATCCTGGAGCAGTCGGAGATAACACTTCGTGAGCCTGACAGACACAACGCTGCAGGACCAGGAGACGACCATCACTGATGAAGACGACGTCTGCGACGACAGACGTCCAGACGGGGTGATGGAGGAAGGACAGAAAGGCCCAGAGACAGAGGTGACTGTCCAGTTAAACAGTGTGAGCCAGTGTGTGTGTTAAACTTTGTGATCTCTGAACACAAACCTCGTCTTCTGCAGGACTCACACTCTGTGTCAGTGGATCAGACTCCAGAGGACGAGAACCAAACACCTCCAGGTAAAATCACTGAAGTCCTGCAGGGCTGATTTTTCTTCTTCTCTTCATTGAACATTGTAAACTTCATTCCTTCCCTCTACTCTCAGCGACCTTCCTGCAGTTTCAGTGGGGTCCGAGCAGAGACCTGCAGCAGGTCTACCAGCAGAAACGCCAAGCTCTGCTCCAGAGATCATCCCACAGAGTCGAGGAAATCAAGTCCAAAAGAAACTGTCCAAAGGTTCAGCCTGAGGTCCAAGCTCCACCCAGAGAGCAGCCTAAAGACTCTCAACCTGTCAGCTGTAAATCAAAGACCAAGACTGAACCTCAGCCTAAGACGGACACAAAGTCAGAGGGAGGACAGGCTGAGCAACAGACGTCTGAGAAGTCCGGCTTCAAGCAGAAAAAGGTCCAGTGTCGTCCTCCAGGTAAAACCACGAGTCTGAGGCTCGACTGTTTTCAGATGCATAGTTCAGGATTTAAAATCTAATTTGATGAAAGAGGAAGTGTACCCTGGACAGCATGCAGCACAGTGAGATATCACAACATGTCTGACACCAGTTATTAGTCTGTGCTTTTATTTTGGTGTGACAAATCGACACAGAACCACAACTTAAATATGATTTTTATTCTAAATGCCATGTACATAATCCAGAAACCCTGTTTCAAAATGTCAGTTTACCTTTCTTTAAAAACTACAGGAAACGATGAGGAGCTGTTGACTTTCATGTAAATCTTAGATCAGGTGTCTGTGTGTTTCTGTTCCCTCAGCGAGCGACTGCAGGCTGAAGGTGTCTGAGATGAAGATCTGCACACCGGAGCAGAGGAAGCTGGATGTTACTGAGATGCATCAGAGGACTCAGAGGTGACGTGAGATTATTAAGCTCAGGGGTAAACGTAGCTGAGCTGCACAACAAACAGACGAGCTCTGATGTTTGTCGATTCTGTGCATGACTGAATGTGTGTGTGTGTGTGCAGACTGTACGAGCAGCTGGAGGAGGTGAAGCGTCAGAAAGCAGCGAGGAGCCGACAGGAGGCGTCTGCAAAGAACAGGCTGAAGGCCAAAGAGTTCCACCAGGTGAAACACTGAACGGTCACATGTGAAGATGATGAGCTGCTCATGCTGCAGCTGACTGAACAATACTTTTGTCTCTTCACAGAAAACGTTACAGAAACTTCGTGCCAAGACGACGCGGCAGTGATCGACTGTGAATGTTCTTTTGTACAAGTTAAGTTATTTTTTAAAGTTTTATCAATAAAGTATTTTAAGTTATTTAAACCGACTTTGTGCTCAAGAATCATTTCATCCTGTTTAACTTTCAGATTTAATAAGATTAAACAGTCAAAGTCACTCAGATGTACAAACAATAAATATGTCATGTTAGTTCAGCATTTAAATTCTTCTGGATAGTTAGACACATCTTTGGGAGACGGCTGGTCTGCACGGCTCGAGGCTTCCGGCTGTTACAATGTAGAAATTGTTAGAACGTACGATTGTAGTTCTCGTCCTGCAGAAGGCCACAGTGGAGATAAAACAGCAGCTTTTGCCTCCGTGTTAGAGTTTGGAGAAGACTATGCTCTTAGGACTCTTCTTCTCCATGGCGGCCTGAGCTGACTTCATCACATCCTGAGTCTGAAGCATGCTCATGTTCCAGGTAGCCTGGAAGAGGATGAACAAGGCAGTGATGAAGGTCGGCTTGGTGCTGTGACTGAGGCACAACAAACAGTTTGGATTTGTTCTCACCATGTAGTCCAGTCCGTCCGTCACGCTGTGGTCTCTGGAGTAGATGAGGTTGATTTTGGTGCCCTGCACAGCTACAGGGCTGCGAGCAGCGATCTGCCCGGCCATCTCCAGAGCTCCGGCCATCATGGCCTCCTTATCTGCAAACACTCGGCTGGAGAAGAAACGAGAGGCGGACTTCAAAATGTGACCAATTATTTAGAAGTAAATTCTGCAGCCATGATCAAGATGAGCTTGAACCACTAAATGTAGTTTTTGTTTGTATAACAAATCAGGGTTCAACACTGAGACTCACATTATAGTATGACGAGCGGTCTCTCAGTTCAGCCACAAACAGTGTGAAAACATCTGTACAGGTGTGTGATTCTTTACCTGACCAGTCCGCTGCTCTTGGCTTCATCAGCAAACATCTTCCTCGCTGTCAGAGCCAACTCGTTCACGAGGCTGGAGAAAGTGTTCAGAGTTATTACATGTTATTACTGAGTTATTAGCTCTTAATTAAAACAAGAAGAAAGATCAGATTTGTGTTTCTTCATTTTACTGTTCCACTTGTTGCATCTGTAACTCGTCCCTCTCTCTCTCAGTAAAGCTGATCTGATTTCAGTCATGATGTTTTCTGTCACTTTAAATACTTTACACAGTCCATCACATGTATAACTACACACAGCCTGCAGCAGACTCCCTGTGACTCATTCAAATGTTTACCTGCGGCTGCCGATGACTTTAGGAAGTCTCTGCAGAGTTCCAACGTCTGCTGCAAGTCCGATATCGACCTCCTGTGAAGCCGAGCACAAAGACACACTGAGGCTGAAGCATCACATCCGACAGTAACACAAATGTTACAGAGTTTCTTTGACCTTCTCTCAGTTGATAAACGTGTTCGTACCTTCACCTGGAACCAGGCGTCCTGCGTACACAGACGAATGTCACAGGCTGTCATCAGGTCGACGCCTGCAACAGGTTCAAATATATAAGTACAGTCAGTCAGTGTTTACATGCTCAGCACTTGCTCTATAACAGTGCTGATGAAGTCTTACCTCCCCCGATACACGCTCCATGGATGGCCACCACAACAGGCTTTGGACACTGCAAGAAGTAAACAAAGATCACATGATCAGGTCCAATCTTAGATTTCTCTGTGTGACAAACAGAACATCTCTTCAGGTCTGACCCTCTCGATGACTGTGAACGTCTCCTGATACTTGGCGATTGTTTTTCGGAGGTTCCATGAGATTCTGGCCGTGTCATCGCCCTCTGGACTGAGCACGTCGCTGGCCATGTCAACCAGGTCGATGCCTGGACAGTGAACACAACACAGAGGTTAAAAACTACTTCACCACGAGCATGCATCAATAATAAAAGTCTGACACGTACCAGCTGTGAAGAGCTTCCCGGCTCCAGAAAGCACGACCACTCTGCAGTCTGAGTTCATGGCGATCTCATTAAAGCAATCCACCATCTCACTGCAGGAGAACAACAAGAGTCAGTCGTCATGTTTGACTTGTAGAAGACAAATGATTTCATATGAACTCAAACAGGTTCCTGCCTCCAGAAGGCTCTGTTCATGGAGTTAAGTTTCTCGGGACGGTGAAGCTCCACGTGAGTGATGAACTCCGCCGGGTGGCTGATGGACAGGGTGGTGTAAGGAGACGTGGCACCGGCTGAGGTCGACATGGCCCTGACCACCGCCTGACTGCTGAACCACTTCCCACTGCCTGAGAGAGACGAGACAGAAAGACAAAAACAACCACTGAGAGCTACTGTAACCGCAGGACGGGACTGTCCTCTGCAGGCAACTGTTGCTGATTTGTGTGTGTGTGTGTGTCACACACTGTAGGTCACACAGGGTCAAACATTTGTCCTGAGCTCACTGTAGTGTCAAATCTTAGATTGTTATAAAGACACAGTCATGCACATGATCTGGCAAAATATTTGCATCTGCTCTTTGAGAAGTGACCTGAGATAACTTCTGCTGTGTTCTGGAGTTATATAGATCAAACTCATTTATATATATATATATATATATATATTTTAAACGTTTTACTCCACGCTGCAATAAAGGAAGAGACTAGAAGTATAGATTTTGACATAAATGTGGAGTGCACAATTATTAGAACTTATGTCTCTGTTGTTTTTGTTGAATTGCTCATTAAAATATCCATAAAACAAATGAAATAAACTGTAGAATAAAGGATCATAAGGACAGTGAGAGTCTTGAGATGCAGTCTGAGCACTGTAAAGTCACTTTAGACCACCATGATGCCACAAAGTCCCACCAGAACCAAAAGAGGAGGTAGAAAGAGGAAACTTTCAGGCAGACGAGCCGAAGGACCGAAGAAAGCCTTCACTGAGATCAACGCCACAGTCACTAATGCAACAGTGTCTCGAAGAACTGTGTGAGAAACTGTGAACGAGGACTCCGCAGCAAAGACAAACATGGAGAGATCTTCTCTTTAATAGTGTGATCACGCAAACATTTTCACCGCATTTTCAGCATCACAGCAGTTTGACATCAACAGTCACCGGCTGTTTCCAATCATGCTGATTAAGACTGATTGACCTGAACCTTAATCAGCCGCAGTGAACACACCTGTTTACTGTTGCAGGTGACAAATATCTGCAGAAACATCTTATAAATGTTGTTTTCTGATATTTTACAGGCTCATTCTTAACCACGCGTGCAGCTTGTTGAACTGACGCCGGTGAACTTTGACCTACATAACACTTTAAATCTGTGAATCATCGACAGGAGTCAAACAAAGCAGACAAACATCTGCACAGTCAACATCTGCCTGTAATCATACACGTATCATACATCTGTGTGTGTGTGTGTGTGTGTTTAAAACACGACGAGCAGCACGCGGGCTCACGGTCGTGTCGGTTCACTTACATCTGCTCACAGCTGACCTGACCATGAATGACAACATGTCGTCCCGCGGAGGTCGGGTTCGAGTCCGGGTTCGAGTCTGTGTTAGCCGGGCTGTAAACGTAGAAACGGCGGAGAGACAGTGCTGCTGTGGACTCCGGTACGTTAAGTTTCAGTGACCATCCCAACAAACACAGCAGAGAGCGGCTACAGAGGTTATCAGCCCCGCCTCAGCCCGTACGGAGGCCGACGGGGCTCAAAGTCGAGAGTTATATTTAGGGTTATGTAGCAAAGATGCTAATTTATTGTATGTTGTGTGTCGTTTGTATATATTTATATCGAGCTCCTTTAAAACAATAAAGACGTCGCTGTATCTGCATGAACTTTCTCACCGAGTTAAACGTGTAGCTGCAGTTCACTCCGCTCTCCACCAGAGGGCGGCGCAGCTCCGTTTGTTCTGACCGGAAGTGAACAGATCAAACTTTATCTTTTTTTTTTTTAAAAATTACTCGGTTTAAGTTTATTTTTTTCACTTTTATATATTTTTTTCTTTTATATTTGCAGCTCAGGTCACATTTAGTTTATGTTAAATGTTTGTAACGGTAAATAACACGGCTTTAAATTCCTATTGGACTAACTCTGTCACGTGGCCACGGCGGCGCGGTCTATTTACATATCCGACTACCAAACTCTGTTCAACTTTCACGTTTTTACTCAGATTTCCCGCCTCTTTTTAACCCGTTACCTGTGTGTTTGCGTGTTTCCGCCTCGCGCAGCGTGTTTGTTCGTGTTTATATTATAAATATATTTTTAATGAGTCACTTCAAACCGTCAGTGACGCTGTGTGTGCGGAGAATGGCCTCCTCTCCTCCGAGCCTTTGTCGGTATCGCTTCTCGGCCTTTTGGCTAAGATCAAGTGTAGTATCTGTTCTTATCAGTTTAATATCTGATACGTCCCCTACCCGGGGACCATATATTAAATTGATTTTTGGAACAGGGAGATGGAATAGGGGCTTGCTCCGTCCACTCCACGCATCGACCTGGTATTGCAGTACCTCCAGGAACGGTGCACCCCCCTATACATGTTCAATATTAATGAGTACGATTAATAGATAGATACAATAAATATTCCTTCAATAGATTCTACATCGATGCTGTGAGTCATACTCGGAGTGTTTTATACTGAATAATATCAGCACAGCTGTGTGTTCTTAATCTAAAAGCAGCGATCACAGAACTGATTGAATCTTTGCTGAGGTGAAGCATCAGGAAACACTCAGGAGCCGATTTTCACTGAGACATAGTGAGGTTTTATCAAATAACAGGTAACAGGTGATGATGATAATAATAATATATAACAATAATAACAGTTTGAAGGTTCTGAAGATGTTATTTGGGGATCTGCAGCACACTTAGGAACATTTAAGAGCTCATTTGTGTTTTCTTCAAATTCTACAGTCATTTAAATCACAGTAATTTAGTCATTTATGTTTAAAAATTATTTTACAAATAATTACAGTCTTAAAAATAAAATAAAATTCGTTATCTCTCTTTTGGTGAAGTGCCTTGAGGTCGTGGCCAGTGTTGAAGCTTTCTGTGGGGCAGCTGAGCAGGACAGTGGAGGAACTGCTGCAGGAAGTCCTGCAGGTTTCACCTCAGTGGGAGTTCAGATTTGAACAGATTCTAAAAAAAATCGAATTATTGTCGTGACGTTTTATTTTGGAGGATTTCCAAATGTTTAAATTTGAATTGTCTGAATACAAACTGAGAAAGATTCATAAAACACTTGACTGGTCACAGTTTTACAGCTTTGAGATGTTGGTCAGCTGTCTTTATCATTATCATTGAGGTATTCTTCAGTTCTCGACACGCTGTCTGTGGTTTCTGTGTGCAGACTCAGTGCGTTCATTAACTGGCACGCTCTTAATGAGGATGATGGAAACGTTATAAGAAGAGAAGGACGAACAGTTTCAGTTGATGAATCTGACTTTGAGTCTCTGAACAACAGATTTAAGAGGCTGATGTTGGTGAATGAGACAGTTTCAGGTTAGTATCAAATCAAACTCTTAGTTTTGTGTTAGTGTCACCCAGTTTTTAGATTCCACAGTCTGTCAGAGGCCACCAGGAGAGAGTCAGTGAGTGCACACGTGGAAAGCTGAGTTTAGTCTGGAAGGATCATATTTGGTTTCAAGCAGATTTTTGGGTTAGTTTAGTTTAAAACTTGGAGAAGACTATGCTCTTAGGACTCTTCTTCTCCATGGCGGCCTGAGCTGACTTCATCACATCCTGAGTCTGAAGCATGCTCATGTTCCAGGTAGCCTGGAAGAGGATGAACAAGGCAGTGATGAAGGTCGGCTTGGTGCTGTGACTGAGGCACAACAAACAGTTTGGATTTGTTCTCACCATGTAGTCCAGTCCGTCCGTCACGCTGTGGTCTCTGGAGTAGATGAGGTTGATTTTGGTGCCCTGCACAGCTACAGGGCTGCGAGCAGCGATCTGCCCGGCCATCTCCAGAGCTCCGGCCATCATGGCCTCCTTATCTGCAAACACTCGGCTGGAGAAGAAACGAGAGGCGGACTTCAAAATGTGACACTAACAAGTGAGAAGAGTGAAATGAAAACTTATAAACAGGGTCACTTCCAGCGTGTCTGAGTCAATCAATGATAGAAAACATCTGTACAGGTGTGTGATTCTTTACCTGACCAGTCCGCTGCTCTTGGCTTCATCTGCAAACATCTTCCTCGCTGTCAGAGCCAACTCGTTCACGAGGCTGGAGAGTCACATGACAACAATACGGACTTATATAGAAAAACTCATAGAAACTCTGTATGAGTGTGAATTTATGTTTTAATGTGTGTTTATATTCAGCTCTATTTTTTCTATGTTTAATCCTGGTTCAGACACCTGATTTTACCTGCAGCAGACTCCCTCATTCAAATGTTTACCTGCGGCTGCCGATGACTTTAGGAAGTCTCTGCAGAGTTCCAACGTCTGCTGCAAGTCCGATATCGACCTCCTGTGAAGCCGAGCACAAAGACACACACTGAGGCTGTGTGAACATCATTTAGGATCATCAGACAGCATCTATCACACCTCCTCTGTGTGTCATGGTGGGATCTACACACATGGAAACAAAGACATGACGGCTAGAAACAAAAATGTGCTGGTCCATTCTTTCTGTTTGTTGGTTCAAGTTCTTCTTCTTCCCATTTTTCTTACCACATCTCCAAACTATGAACATCAGATGGACGTGTTCGTACCTTCACCTGGAACCAGGCGTCCTGCGTACACATCCGAATGTCACAGGCTGAGATCAGGTCAACGCCTGCAGCAGAACATCCACAGTGAACAGTTTAAACTACACCACCTCTGCTGACAGCACCACCTACAGTGTGATTCAGTGCCTGGGCTCTAAAGCTGTGAACTTGCTCTATAACAGTGCTGAAGAAGTCTTACCTGCCCCGATACACGCTCCATGGATGGCCACCACAACAGGCTTTGGACACTGCAAGAAGAAAACGACACGTTCAATGCCGTCCAAACACAATCAGGTCCAATCATGCATTTCTTAGTGGGATTAACAGAACCACTCTTCAGGTCTGACCCTCTCGATGACGGAGAACGCCTCCTGATACTTGACAACTTTTCTTCTGATGTTCCAAGAAATCCTGGCTGCGTCGTCGCCTTTTGGACTGAGCAGGTCGCTGGCCATGTCAGTCAGGTCGATGCCTGGACAGTGAACACAACACAGAGGTTAAACACTACTTCACTACAAAGACAGCGTCATCACAAACACACACAGTCGGACACGTACCAGCTGTGAAGAGCTTCCCGGCTCCAGAAAGCATGACCACTCTGCAGTCTGAGTTCATGGTGATCTCATTAAAGCAATCCACCATCTCACTGCAGGAGAACAAGAAGAGTCAGTCGTCATGTTTGACTTGTATAAAACAAATGATTTCATATGAACTCAAACAGCTTCCTGCCTCCAGAAGGCTTTGTTCATGGAGTTGAGTTTCTCCGGACGGTGAAGCTCCACGTGAGTGATGAACTCCGCCGGGTGGCTGATGGACAGGGTGGTGTAAGAAGGGCTGACACCATCTGAAGACGACATGGCGGCAGTCTGACTGTCTGAGAGAGACGAGACAGAAGAACGACAACAGAGGGAGACTAAAATCCTCTGCAGGATCTGGACAGACAATCGACAGATTCATCAACAATAAAAACAGAAATATGTTTTATTCACAAATGGACAGAGTGACAGAGAACGAGGCGTAGGATCTCACTTTAGTGCCACGCATTACAAAGATAAATATCAAGCAAGATAATGTCGGGCAAAGTTCATCCACTGGTCTGTCAAACTATTTCATCTGTTCAGTCGATCCACAAACTGCTGCTGCATGTTTAGATCATTGATAAAGCTGGAATTTAAAATATGACCAACTCCAGCTCCTAAAAAGTGAAGAAGAAGAAGAAGAAGAAGAAGAAGAAGAAGAAGAAGAAGAAGAAGAAGAGTCCCATCATGGACTGATGATCTGCTGGCTCATACAAATGAACATGATGATAACAGACTGTGGGTTTGTTGGTTTTCCCACTGACGCTGTGCGCAATTACGCACGAGGCACGGCAGCAGAGTAACATGATTGGTTGTTTAAAATCTCCCGACAGGCTCTGAAGGGAAACAACCGTCATCCTGATGAAAACACAGCTCCATCACAGCTCCATCTGAGCTCCACCACAGCTCCACCTGAGCTCCACCTGAGCTCCATCACAGCTCCATCTGAGCTCCACCACAGCTCCATCTGAGCTCCACCACAGCTCCATCACAGCTCCACCTGAGCTCCACCTGAGCTCCATCACAGCTCCATCTGAGCTCCATCTGAGCTCCACCACAGCTCCATCTGAGCTCCATCTGAGCTCCATCTGAGCTCCACAGCTGCTGTGGAAAAACATTTATTCAACTAAATCCAGCACAAACTGCAGCTCTGTAGTTTTCTGAGGTTTTTCTGCAGCTTTCAGTCGCAGAGCAGTCGCAGAGGAGTCGGTGGTTTGTCTTAGTTTCAGTTTCAGTTTCTCCGCTGTCCACTGACTGTCCGCCCTCCGCGTGACTCTGAATAAACACTAGACTATTAATTAATTAATCAACTAATACATTAAGAAACTAATTTGCATGTTAATGTATGCTCAACCAATGAGCGCCACAGTGCGTGTCACGTGTTGCATTAAACACAGCTGATGAACTTTTGGTTTAAAAACAGACAAAAATCATCACTTACGTTTCTGCGAGCTGACAAACTGATCAGAGTCCACGTGAACTGTCTGCAAGCGCTCGAGCTCAGAGCCAACGCCGCTTTATGGACCGGAAGCTGCAGCCAACACGTGGGTGTGTCTGCGCGCGCCCCGCCCAGGTGTTTTAATGAATGATTTATTTCATTTAATTAATTTCATTTAGTTTCAGGCTGCTGTTATAAAGCTCTATAATAAATTTGGATTTGTCACTGTTGGATACATTTAAAAAGTTTAATGTGGGACCGTCTAAAACATTTAACGCACTAGATGACTCATGTTGTTGATCATGAGGCCCGTTCTCTCTGTTTTCATCAGGTATTGTAACCACGGACGCGTTCTGGCTGTCGTCAGGTAACACGGTCACCCGTTAAACCGAAACACCTGCAGCTCGCAGAACTGAGATGAGAAAGAAAGACAGAAATATTTAAACAAAAGTTTGTCCTTAAACTTTGACTTCACTTTCAATGATGGGCAGAGATGATTTCCATCTCCTGTGCTGCTCATAATATAATATTATTCTAATATTCCGTGTGTTATCAGACGTGTGTTACTGTTATTTGTTTTGTTGTGTTCTTACATTATTCTCAGTTTCCAACAAAGTTCAGAGAAATCTTTGATTTCTGAGCAGAACTTCGTGTCAGCTCTCTCAGATCTGCATTTGTGCATCAATAAAGACGTCACCGAGTTAAAGCTGCAGTTCACTCCGCTCTCCACCAGAGGGCGGCGCAGCTCCGTTTGTTCTCTGACCGGAAGTGAACAGATCAAACTTTATCTTATTTTTTATTTTTACTCGGTTTAAGTTTATTTTTTTTTACTTCTATATATTTTTTTACTTTTATATTTGCAGCCCAGGTCACATTTAGTTTATGTTAAATGTTTGTAACGGTAAATATCACGGCTTTAAATTCCTATTGGACTAACTCTGTCACGTGACCACGGCGGCGCGGTCTATTTACATATCCGACAACCAAACTCTGTTCAACTTTCACGTTTTACTCAGATTTCCCGCCTGTTTTTAACCCGTTACCTGTGTGTTTGCGTGTTTCCGCCTCGCGCAGCGTGTTTGTTCGTGTTTATATTATAAATATATTTTTAATGAGTCACTTCAAACCGTCAGTGACGCTGTGTGTGCGGAGAATGGCGTGTTTGCTGCGTAAAAATGTCGGTATCGCTTCTCGGCCTTTTGGCTAAGATCAAGTGTAGTATCTGTTCTTATCAGTTTAATATCTGATACGTCCCCTACCCGGGGACCATATATTAAATTGATTTTTGGAACAGGGAGATGGAATAGGGGCTTGCTCCGTCCACTCCACGCATCGACCTGGTATTGCAGTACCTCCAGGAACGGTGCACCCCCCTATACATGTTCAATAATAAACACTATGAGCTCATCTATGACTGATACATCAGAATAAGACACATTAGTCACATACATAAGCCTGTAAAATTATTAACAGTTTAGAGAGTGCTGCTGTCAAACACTCCATCACGGCTTCATTTTAGGATCAGACTGAAGCAACAGTGTGAAATTTACTCACTGCTGGAGGAAATAAAACAGTAATCTACAGCCATGATAAGAGAGGACGCTGCTGGATGTCAGCAAACCTTCCATCACAAGCACACCTGCCCTGAATGTGAAACACTGAGCGTGCAGGTTCCTCATAGCAACACATGTAACTTTATTTCAGCGTGACGAACTATTTTAAAAAACATTATGACTCAGATCAGTGCGGATCAACAGAGGCATGAACGTTCAGTTTGTTTAGTAAAAAAATAAGGAAACTCATGTTTGTGCTGGTTGGAGTCTGGCTGCATGTTTGACAGCTCGTCACGGTTAAATGAACTGATAGTGAGACGACGTCATGGTTACTTTGCATGATACGAAAAGGCAAATAAACACGTGTAAACTTGATTTAGGTGAGGACAGGAAGAGGAGGACAAGGACGAGCGTCACACTTTGAGTTGATTTTCTTTTATTTTCTTAGAACAAAACAATTCTCCATCTGCACAGATCAGACACGGAGACGCAGAACTGAGTAAAGTAGCAATTAAAACACAAAGAAAAAACTATAATAAAAGTTTCAAAAGACAAATCTTTACAAAAACAAAAGAAAACATGGTACGCACTGCCACTGAACCACTCGAGCATAAAACCAGTCGTCTCTCACGTTGGTTACTGTATGAGCATAATACAAAAAGTAAAAAGGACAACTTAATATTGAAGACACAGGTACTGATACTCTAACGCACGGCTGGGGAATAAATATCAAAAAGATTCAAATTTATGACGAGTTTACGCTGTCGTGAAAATGATTTCACATTATTTGTTTCTTGAAAATTGATTTTCCCCAGGCGTGTTACAAGCGGTCATGGTCAAAGTACATGTGAACGGGGGAATGGTGGACCAATCGTCTTCTTCCTGGCTAACGAGGGCGCGCTCAGTTGGCGTGCTGCACGGTGGAGAAGCACAGTTTGAGGGTGTACGGATACGGACCAGCTGCAGGAGGAGAGAGGAGGAGAAACACATGAGACCAACACGACGAGGTTTCATGTCGACCTCAAACGTCAAACTACAAGCGAACATTTACCTGCGTTTTTCATCTGGTAGTGGTTCATCAGGGCGAGAGCCTCCATGGCATCATTGATGGACTCCCACTCCAGCAGGCCTGAAGCGCTGCGGTCACTGGGAGCTGCTCCACCTGCAGGTCAGAACGACACCGTCAGGATACAGAAACGATGTATGACGCTGAGTTATGACATTCTGTGAATGAATGAAAGCAGCTCACTCTTTCCTGTGAACATTTTGACGTTGACAGGGCTCTTCACTCCGATCTCCTCACAGATCTGAAGAACATTCACGGTTAGAGATCGCAGCATCACTTTAGATGAACTCAAACAGAAATGTTTCCTCCTCTACAGACCTGAGAGAAAACCTCTGGCGTGACATCTGGCTGGGCGTTGAAGAAGTGCAACACGTTGCTCGGGTGCTGGATGCGGTTTTTGGCCGCCTGTTCCGGTGAGGTGAACCGGTTGTTCCTGGAGCCGTGGAAGTCCTTGAAACTACTCGTGCCGTCTTCAAGCTCGTAGCACTGCCCGGGCACGATGGCCTGCTGCTTGGACACGCTGCAGGGACAGAGGAGTGTTAGCTTTCTAACAGAGCGCCATCGTTCAAATGTTTGTGTGGGCGGACGCGGTGAACTCACCACACATTCATTCTCTGAGCGAACAAGAAGTTATTGTTGAGGTGAGTGATGGCGCGGTCCACCGCGTAGCAGTCTCCCATTTCCACCATGGCCGCTCCGGGCTTACTCTTCATGAACTTCACCTGCAGGAAACAGGACAGGATGGACAGGTTTGCTTTAAAGTTCACGGCCCCGCCCTGCCATCAGGAGACTGATGACAGACGACAAAGACAAACTGTGTGTGCGGTAACAGACACGCAGAAAGTATTTCACCTCCAGATTATGAAAAAGAAACAAAGATTAAAAATATAAAACTATTTTAAAGTGGAGCAGTTCAGAGAAGTGTGACGAGGATCCGAGGATCGTCTCCTCGTTTAGAGACCAAATATTGATTTGCTTCAGTGTGATGTATATTTTCACCTTAATACTGAGAATGTCTCAGAATAATCCATAAATTATAATTCTACCAAAACTTGTTACTCGGATCAAATCAGAGCTCTGCTTCACTGTCACTGTGTGGATACTGTGCCGTGTCGTACAGCATGATATGGATCACCAAACAGTGTATGTGACGTTGCATGTGACATGCTCTAAATGCCAACACCAGCTACAGATGAGGATCAGCAGCAGCCATCTGATTTCTGTCTTTCCTGTCTGCTCGGTACGATCATTATTTTTGACTCCAGCCTGCAGCAGCACGACGCTCCATGAAGGTTACATCCATCTTGTCTGACTGTTGGTAGATTTAGTGTTCTCTGAACAGAGGAGCATTAAAGCTCGTGATGAACAGTCGATGGATTTCTCCGCACGCTCGTCTGCCTGAAATAGAAACACCACTTCGGATACTGACCCGCTCCACGTTGCCATAGAGACAGAAGATGTTGAAGACGCGGTCTGCGTTCATCTTGACGGGGTCCAGTCCGTACACCATGACGACCGGAGACTCGGCGTGGCCGCCGTACTCGCCGGGAGGAGGGGGAGGAGGTCCGTACCCCGGCCCGTAGCTTCTTCCCCCACGCCCTCTCATCGGTGGACCCATGCGGCGACCCTCGTAGGGCGGGGATCCATAGCTCTCGTCGTAGCCATGGTAACCACCTCCTGAGGAACAAGGCAGCAGGTGAGCGGACAGAAAATAAAACTGCTAATCTAGAAAACCGTCACTGCCTGGTCCCTTTGAAACATGTCGAGTCACAGCTGAGGGCTTTAAAGATGACACAGCACCACTTAACTGCCACTGTGTGGAGGACCCATCTATAAACTCAGTAACGCAGAGAGTCTGCACAGAATGTGTCAGCTGGCAGACGCCGGCATCACGTGTGTGTTTGAGTGTTTTTGCCGGTCGGGCCTGAGAGCCTTACCGTACTCTGGAGGGTGGTCGCCCAGCAGAGCAGGCTGTCTCTGGCGCTTGTTGGGGTTGGCATTCACGTCTTCTACAAGAACAGGAAGACAAAACAAAGAGGGGGAAAGTAGAGAAACAAAAAGGTGACAGATAAATATGATTGGACGAGACCGGAGACAAAGACTGGCTGCAATCTCTACATGATAATGAATGAACACTTAAAGTTACGGCATCGAGCTAAACTGATGCCAAAGATTGCACACATCACGTAGATAAACTGTCAGCTTCATTACTTTTATAAGTTAGTGAGACAGACGCATGCATTCAAGACTCCTCCTGCCTGGAGAGCAGACACAATGCCCCCACGTTACACTGCAGGCAGGCTAACAATCAAAGAAGTCAACAATCATCCTGATTCAAGTTTGTCTGGATTAAAATTAGTTTAAGGAAATCAAAGGGAGGCATGGGGATGTAGAAAGTGGCGAGACTGATATTAGGTTCTATGGAAATTACCGCAAACACACAAGACCTTTGAGAAACATCCACAGAGTAAACCTTTAGCTTTAGAGTGGGACGGGGGGAATGAGCAAACATGAGGTGGATGTGGATGGGCGAGGAAGTGAAGGAGGATTCAAACAGTCACTCTGATAATCAAAGCATCACAAATGTCTCAATTTAAAAGGAAAGGTTTGTACGCTCACACACACCTGCACTGCTCCCATTGCCATCTGCATCACCATCTGTACAGGTACACAATAATCATACACAATCAGAATGGAAGCCAGGTTAATCAAAAGGTACATTTGTTTTCCCGGGTAAACGTGAAGTTACCCGGTTAAAGTGTCAGCAGAGTGCAGTGAGACGGCTCGTGACAGAGCTGTCTGTCCTCGTTTGGATAAAAAAACATGAGTTAACTATGAAATGCGGATGGCTCGGTACCTCTGCAGGCCACCAACCGGGCTCATGCAGATCTTAAAGATTTGGACCAGCAGCCACTGTGGCTCTCCTGGCTTTACAGTTCATGTGACGCTAACAGGGTTGGTCAAGCACATCCTACATGGATTAACACCCCACCCTTTACTTCACATTATTTAACTCCCCAGAGAAACTATGACACGAGTCCACACAAAACAGATCCCAACAGAGGGAACGACAGGAGAATGGCGAGCAGACATACAGAAAGTTTGAGTGACATTAGAAATGCAGGCTCCGACAGAAGCACAACCATCACCCTCCTCCACAAAGAGAAAGATTTAAGCCTGCATGAGAGGGAGAAATCAAAAAACAAAAATCGAGTCATGTCAGTCTTGTGTGGCGATGTTGGGTGCTGGGCTTTGGAGTCATGTGGTGCTGTGCAGTTATGTTTCCTGAGGAGCGTCTCGATTTACTTACTGCATGCTTACAAACAGTGGGAAGGAGATATTTGCTGCAGTAGTTCCACCACTCTCCACTCAATTCATTTCATCCCATACTCTTATCCATTTCAGGGAGACAACTCTCCACCTCAGGATCCTTTCCTGGTTTTATCAAGTTGAAATTGGCGTGCTGGTTGGCGTTTCCGTCCTTTTTGTTCCCTTTTTGTGGAATAGTCCGCTTAGCGCTCGCCCACCGGCCGGCCGTGAGGCTGCCATAGACAACATTTCAGTTGGGAAGCTGGCTCCTCTTAGCCGCAAATAGCCAAACCTGCATCACATGGAAGGCGTTACACAGGTTCTAGAGACTTTAAAATATTAAGAAAAAAACTGCACTCAAAAAAAAAGAAAAGAAAAGAAAAAGGGACAGCGTAACAGAAAATCAGAGGAGGGAGAAGATGAGATGAGGAGAAAGAGCAAGAGAGAGAAGCTGAACTCCACGTGGGAGGAAACACAAAAAAAATGGGCCTGACTGGGCTGAGTGTGCTGGGTGGTGTTGTCAGCAGTGTCTTCATCAGTTGTCTTGTGTTGTTGGCTCCAGTGTGACTGGCTACAGCTTGGTTCGGGGTGGTGGTGGTGGTGTGAGGCGTCTATTGGATCAGTTGGTTTACGGCTTGAATGTGTCGCCCCAAACAGTACAGGAAGGGCCGGGGCTTTAAAAACATGTGACCTCGGTCGACTGGTTAGTATCAGTAGATATCTGTCACTACCTTCTGTTTGGGTGTCTTCTCTGGTATCAGTCTCCATTGGGTGTAGTTGGAGTTGTTGGTGGTGGTGGTGGGTGCAAGCTTTGGCCTGCTTCAGTGTGTCTTTCACTTGTATCTCAAAAAAAAGGAAAAAAAACAGGTGGGGAGGGACCAAGTGTAGCTCAGTGCCCAAAGCTCCACCACCCTCTAGCAGTGTGCGCAGTCTTCGGGGCTCTTGTGCTGGAGATGAGGGGTGAGTGGGTAATCAGTCCTACATCGTCATGGTGAATGGGTGCTGTCTTGTAGTTTATCCCCGTGTGTCTCAGGGGACCTCTGTATGAAGAAGTGGATACTTGAGGTGGTGGTTGCAGAGTGCTGGTGGTGCTGGTGGTGTTGTCAGCGTGTGTCTGCCTCTCACTCTGAGCACAAACTCCAAAAAATGTAAAAAATGTGTCTGGATGTGCTGATCACCGGTTTAGTGGGAGAAGATAAGAGTTACATGACGCTGCAGGCAGCCTGCTTACTGATGCTGGTCCGTGCCTCTGTGCTCACTTCTGATGAAACTATCAGTGATCAGCTGCTTTGTTTAGGTGGGAGAAGTTCGTGGACAGTGGAACAGACCAGAATCAGACTCTGAGGCAGGGAAATGTTTCCAGTCACTGCTTTTAAAGTCAGTTGTCCAGAATTTAACATAATAAACCAGTTTTACCCCCAAAGAGCCCAGAAACCTGCAGAGTGTTCAGCTGTGGTAAGGAAGGCAGGAACAAACGGGACTTTGGCTGCAGCCGGTCGTTTTTTCACGGCTGAAGTGTGCACAGGATTCTTAAAGATGTGACACGCGTCACTCCGCTGTGTGTCGTCAACAGCACATCTGTCTTCAGTCTCAGGCATGTTCATGTAAACAGAAGACTGGACTGCAGTAATACCACACATTCTTCTAAACAGTGTGAAGGGCAGGGCAGACGCCTGATCTCATGATCGTGACCCGGCAGAACGTCTGAAGAAAGCACAGACTCTGATCACTGGACCTGTTCTCGTACTTGATTTCTGAACATAGCGTATCATTACGGGCAGATGAACTGAGGACTTGTTTGTCACAGACATGGAGGAGGAAACGCTCAGACTAATGACGGGACAGGCTGTACATAAACTGCTCTGAATGCAGACCGACTGGATAAACAACTGGAAGCAGGTCAAATGAATAAAAAGAATTTAATTACGAGCCACTTAACTGAATGTTTCAGTGTCAGCGTTAATGCAAAGTCACACTGAAACTCGTTTATTAACTTTAAAGTGCAAAACACTCAAACACAGCCACCTCAAAGTTTCAGTCAGTGAAACGTGTTTGTTATGAGCTTCACTAACACGGTCCTACATGTTTAACGTCTGAGCAGTGACTGGAACATTTTTGCTTCCTTCGAGACGTGATAACACTTTGACAATGTTACGGATTTAAATTTGGGTTTGCCGGGTGCGTGGCCTTACCGTCAGGTCAGAGTGACAGTGACATTCTACAAAGAAGAATATTAGCCTGGAGACACGGAGCGACGAGGCATGCCTTCATTAAACGTGTTCCTGCCGTTCTTACCACGCAGCAGAGCTCGGCACTCTTTGAAACATTCAGCTGACTTATGGATATTAATTCAACATGTCAGATCTCATGCTCCTCCTGCATATGAACCCTGACATAGTGTGCATGGAGAGGTGAAGAACACTTCAGTCATAATGCCACACAAGCTCTTCCTAAAACATCACATCAGTTTACTGAACATCATTTAAATGGATCTGTGGCAGCATTATCAGTGAAGGGTGTAGCCTCCACCTTGGCAGCAGCCTGCTTGCTGAAACTCCTCACAGTGGCAGTAAGGGTGCTGAACAGTATCAGGCTTCTAAGCTACAAAGCGTGTGTTGGCACTCAGCTAATGCTCTGCGGTGTGTTCGGTGTTTGAGGTTTTACCTGGGCCTCCGAGGTTTGGGTTTGTGTAGTCCCAGGTGTCCTGGTCGTTCTTGAACACGTTCAGGCGAGTGGGCTGAGGAAGGACAGTTTATATGAACACACAGGAAACGGAAGGCGACCACAGTGTAGCTGTTCAAACATTTAGTTTGTTTGTAGCCCAAATGTGAGCAAACAGGAGCGCGTTTAGTGTTACAGCTTCAAGACACGTAGTCCAGACGAAGACACACACGCAGTAACGCTGCACACGGCGCAGATGAAAGAAGTGCTGCAGCTCTCAGCTACACAAATTCAGACAAACCGTAGATTTACCAGTTTAAAAGATCTTAATGTGACTGGAAACAAATTTAACTGGCTATGTTTAAATTATATTCAGGGATTGGACAGATAAAGTAAAATTCAAGCACTTTCAAGGCACCTAAATCAAAGTTTTCCAGACTCTTGAAGCTACAAATGAAACTTTATGTTTTGAATTATTTAATGCTTCAATGATCTAATTTTCAGATGAAGGGATCAGTGGAGGATGCCTGACGTGAGAACATGTCATGTTGTGGTTAATTGGCCTGCTTATAAGAAACCGAGCATGCTTCAGGCTCGATCACATGATGTTCATGCTGAACCACACCCATGTTGTTGTTTCTGAACACCGACTGTGCCGCGTTTGGCAGCAATACCTTAGCGTACTCGATCTTCAGCGTGCAGCAGCCGGAGTAGATGTCCGCTCCGTTGAGCGATGCCTTGGCCCGCTGGGCGCTTTGAACAGAGTCAAATGTAACGACGGGGTTAAGGACAACACAGGAAGTATGAGCAGAGGCAACACACCACACGGATCACACAGTAATTGGTACTCTACATGAGGAAGGGTTTTTTTCCTTGCACATAATTACTGGATGCACACGCCTCATTACGATTACTTCACAGAAGGTGGATTAAAAATCTGCCTACATGTTTTAGAGCGTTGTGTCTAACCGGTTTTCTTAGTATCGGGGAACAAAGCATTGGTACATTCACTCCTGTTCACTCGGGGTTACAGCTCACAACAGTAAACACACTCATATGTGAAGGATATTCAACCATGGCCTGCACGCCAGTTCTTCCTGAAGATGACGATTCTCTGGACCGGCCCGCAGTTGTTGCAGATAGTGTAGAGGACATCCTGTGAACACAACAACATCGTGACACGTGTGAATATAACCTCCTTTTAAACAGAAAACTTCTGTTTTATGTGGACATTTTTCTAGACTGAGCGATGAAGACAGTCGGGAGTTGCAGGCCGTATAAACAAGAATCTTTGGTGTTGTGTCGTCGGTTACTTACAGTAAACACTGCTGCCGTGTGTGGAGACGCACAGTAACCCAAAGTGTTGTGCTTACCGTAGTGATGGGGTAGATGGGGTTCATGATGGTGAGCAGGAGAACGTTGTTAACACTTCTGGAGTCGTCAGAGTCTCCCGGCCTGGAGATCTTCTGGCTAGTGGAGTAGTTGATAAATGCTGGGTGGCCGGCGATGTAAACCTGGTTGTCTGCAGCATAAGTTACTGCTGTGGATGATCCGTTCATGTCTTCATACTCCACCAACGCCTGACGCTTCTTGGGCATCACAACCACGTAGCTACAAAACAAAAGCAATGCTGCAGTCAACATCTTGCTCCAAACCTGCCATGAATGTGACCGTAGGCTGAATTAAACTCCATGTAAAAGGTCAATAAAGCAGAATTAATCTGCTTCTCCCCACCTGATTGCTCCAAACTCCTGCAAGGCCTCCACAAGGTCAGCCTCTGTGACGCCATCGACCAGCCCTCGGACGTGCACCACCACGGACGGAAGGGTCTTGTGAGGATCTTCATATCCCTGCAAGCAAAAAACGACAATTATTGAACACGCTCAGTGTTTAAATGCCACATTTAGCACCAAACAAGCCTGGAGATGTTTAATGAATTATTGTGTGCATATTTATCTTAAAATATACCTTTCAGTACAGTTAGGTGCGTTTTTAAACATCTAAACCATGAATAGAGATTAAAATCATCTACAGATTACATTTTATGACAGTAAATTAACATTTTCCAGCTAAATAAACTAAAAGCAAACTTAAACCAGGCTGAAATAAACGTTTTATTTGCTCATGTATCAGATAACAGAGATAACGGAGCTAATAGATAAAGCGAGCCTCGTGCAGGAATGGCACGTGTCGTGTTTCAACATTTAATTTAATACTCTGTCCAATCATTATTTAATCAAACTATCGTGTGAAGTAGAGCTTTGATGGATGCTAACGCAGATTACAGTTATGTAGCTCTCGGTTAGCACGCTGCTAACGTTACCGGTACTAGAACAAAGCCGGGCTGAGGCCGAGGCCCGAGCCAAGGAGAAACCGCCCTGAGACGAGCCCATTCCGGCTACAACGCAGGTACGTGGACGGATAAAAGCCTAGTAACGCAGTATAACACGTGTAATATCAGACATTAGATGCACAGAGGTGATAAAAGTGGAGCTAGCCCGCCACACAGTCGTGTAGTTGATGACCTGTGACGAGTCGTGACACAGTTTTTTCCCCTGAACGCACCACAATGAATCAAACTGCACCGAGAACAACCGAACCGCGAACGTTACCTAACCTCAAACTAATCTGCGGGGCTGCTCACGCAAAGAACGGAACACCTCACCGTGGCCATCCCGTCGGTTTTCTGTCTTTTCGTTGCCCTGCCGTCTTCGCTGTAGTAACGGCTCGCCGCAGTAGCCATGTTGTCCCGGTTAAAAAGGTGGTGGCGGTGCTAGTGACGAGCAACTGAAATGGACGGAAAAGTCAAGAAAAACCAAGCTCCGTGGACACGCCCAATGGAACGGCAGCGCGCGTTCTGATAGGCTCGCGTAACTGCCAATCAAAATGTGGTTCGGGGAACAGCCAATGAAAAGACAGGAAGCGTGAAAACGGTTTTTAACTCGTGGTTCTCCAACACAGATGGAGCCGTTTATTATAAGATGTTTATATCTGAAGTACTTTTCATTAGTTCAACTATAGTTTATGTACTTTGGTTAACCTTTAAATCAAAAATATAGATACAACAGAAAACTGATGTAAGAGATCATTCCCCTTGAGGGATGAATAAAGTAACATTCAAGACAATCCTGCAGAAAGTATGTTTTACAAAATAAAACGTGTGTGATGGACAAAATGAGACCAGTGTGTTGTTGAAGAGGTTTATTCAAAAATAAAACTGCCACTGTCTTACCATGGAAGTCAGGAACAGAACAAAACTGTTAAAGCAGCCCTTACAGAAACCAAACTGAAGCACTGAATATAGTTTAAAATCAGGAGTCACAGAACAAATCAGGGGAAAAACAAAATCAACACATGGGAAGGGAAACAATCTAGTCAGCACACAGTGAAGTTCGTAAAAGGGGCAGTGCAGCACAGAAACAACAAACAGTAGGAATGTGACGTCATGTCTAAAGGCATGCAGGCCGTCTCCTCATGCCATCAGCGGTGACGCAGAGACGGTAAACATTACAACTCAGATTGGAGCGTTACAAAATAATAAGTCATTTGCCGATTTCTCAATGGGAAAAATATTTTAAAGGTCAAAGCTTCTGGAATAAAAGCAGTTTTTCACCCTGAAGCATCGTCCGGGCTTCTTTCCACATCAGTTTACTGTACGAGCCGCCCACGTCACTGCTAAAAGTCAACTGCAACATTCAGGTTTACCTTAGAGGTGCTGCTTCTTACACTTGCTTCTGAGAAGAACGATGACCCATGCAGCAGCAGCAGCAACATTTAAAACAATCTCTATCAAATGGAAACTGATTCATGTCTGCTGTACTGACTATATCTGAGGCTGCACAAACATTACAGTCCTGGGGAGAAAATCAAACTTGAAAAAGGCCAGGATGAGACAGACGAGTACAAAAACCAGCTGCTGTAGGGCTGTAAAAAGCTGACGGGGTGCAGGGGTGGAGGGTCTGTCTGTTAAGGAGAGCGGTATGAGGGGAGGGAGGGAGGGAGGGGGACTAATAGTCTTCTTCACTCAGTCGTCTGCCGGCGTTGCGCTTCGGTTTGGACTTGCTGAACGGGAACGACTGAAACAGAAACAGAGAGACGTTAGCTCGCCACAGGGGAGGCTGGAAGAATGATCAGAAAAACACAGCCACATTACTCAGTGTCCTAATCCTCTGTACAAACTTCTGTCATGTCTGGATGGGTGCTCATATTTGTTAACTGAATACTTCTCAACTCTTCAAGGCTCATCTCAAAAGCCACATTATTTGGTTATCTGTCTTTGAGTGTTTTGTGTGTCTAAGAAGTCAAATACATAATTGAACCCCTCAGGGCAAACAAACACCTTTCAAATGACAGGACTCACTGACAGTCACTTCACGTGTTTGTGCTTTCTGCTCTCAAGAGAAATTTAGCACCTAATCCTTTAATAGCTACAAACACAAAAAGGTGGAGGCAGCACAGACAGATGAAACTGTTCTACACCGTCACCAGTGAAGGAAAATCCACCATTATTACTGCACTGAGTCTGAGGACTAGAATAAATGCTAGAATGGTGAAGCAGCTTAAAATGGTAATGATGTGGCGACATGTATGGCACAAGTAGAAAAACATAACCTCCCCAGAGATATCAGCCCTTTAAAATTCATGTTGCCTTCCTCTGTCTGACTCACTCAATCATCCACACACTCTCACATGCAGCCCCACATCTGTACTCTGAGCATGCGTGTTAAAAAGCTCAACTTTAGCTCTACATGTAAAAACCCAGCTTTCCAGACTACATCAGGCCTGTGCATTTTCTTTCACCATGAACATGAGCTTGTCAGGGGGTTTGATTTTTGGTTACCTTTGGAGACAGTGGCAGAAACAACAAGTACAGAGAAGCGAAGGATGAAAGGACTGAAGGACGGATGACTACAACTCGGAGAGACACTGCGCTGGGAGGCTCTTGAAGACTGATCTCTCGTCAGCTCTCTTTCTCTCACTTTCAGAAGCTAAGACAGAGGCCGAAGAACTCTGGTAGGTAGGGGGTCTGGTAGGTAGGTAATGGATTTAAAAAGGTAGTGGTCGAACTCTGATCTGTGTGGGTCAGCCCTCTGGTACGTCTGAAGGCTGGCTGGCTGGCTGGCTGGCTGGCTCGCTCGCTCTAGTAGAACAACTGTATGTGTGCATGGGCTGATCTCGTCTGAGCGTGTGCGTCGGTTGAACAGACGGTCGCCCATTCACTGTGGGGAGGGTTCGGTCGGTAGGTCGACCTCTTTCTCGCTGTCTAACACCAGATGCAGGCGAAGGCTGATCTCAGGTCAGCGCTTAGTCACCCTCCCGCAGGACGTACACACCGCCAGCTGGCAGACCCTGGGCCTGGGATCAGCTGCGGTGTCAGTGCAGTGCTCAGCTCCCACCACACGCTTTAAAGAAAATATGAAAAATAAACAAAACTGTGCTGCAAAGATGTTTAACGTAAGTCACACCAAAGGTGTCGATCTGATCTCAGCTAATATTTGTATTTATGTTGTCTTGAGCTAGCCAAATTCAGGATAGGGAATTACAATTTAAGAAAAGAAAATGAAACATTTACAATTCTACCTCTGACCATCTTAACTTAACACTTGTCAATCCAATAAATAAAATTTTCTCTCTTGCTCTGTCAGCCTAAATTCATTGATTTAGAATAGAGCTACGTCTGAGGTGGGTACAGAGGGTACGGGTGAC
This sequence comes from Nibea albiflora, assembly GCA_014281875.1. Classification (NCBI taxonomy): domain Eukaryota; kingdom Metazoa; phylum Chordata; class Actinopteri; family Sciaenidae; genus Nibea; species Nibea albiflora. The sequence goes on from CM024794.1 coordinate 25,267,553, forward strand.
TCTCACTGCTTTTAGCTGCTAACAGTCGAGCGGCGTCTTTCATGTGCTCCTTTTTCAGATCAAGCGGTTCTGACTGAGCGCTGCACTGAGGTTAAACAGTGCAGACAGTGCAGAGTTGGAAAAGAGAGCACAGGAGAGACTTCTAATCTTTCATCTACTTAAACATCCCTACAGCAGACAGAAGGCCCGGTGTCTGTCCTCTACCCCTCCCACTCCACTACAGGCCAGCAGCGGAGGCAGAAGACGTCTCAGAAGATGCAGATCTCTCAGTGTCGACGAGGTGTGGGGGGTCTCGCTGCTCGTCCATCTCACCGTCATGTGGCAGTCGCTCGGCGTTCAGCGTGATGCTCCCGGGTGGATGGAGGGTCTATTTAGCAGCCATTCCCTGCCTAGGATGGAGCACCTAGCCCTGGCTACGACAACTTAACTGACCCTCTCTTGGAACGCAAGATAACTGTCTGAACTATGACAACTCTATAATGACCTACTGAGGTGTTACACACATCTAGAATGTCTTGGTAAAAACTGACAGCTGGCAGGACTAAGCACTAGAAATGTATTAGACAAGCCTACACGCTGTTTCAGTGAATGAGAGACGTCTAGACTGAGGGGTTTACCTGTTCCTCTTGTGGTTAGCGGACTGAGACCGTGAGCGGGATCGGGAGGCAGAGCGTCCTCTGGGCGCAGAGCCAGACCGAGACCGAGATCTGGAGCGACTGGAGCAGAGAGAGAGAGAGAGAAACACATTCACACGTCACACCACTGAAAGATGAAGCTGGAGTTACGCGTCTGTGAGATACAAACATCTCTGCACACCTAAGCAGAGAAAGGGCTTATGTGTGTGTGGGCGGCTGTGGCTGGGAGGTAGAGCGGGTTGTCCACAGATGATCGGCAGTTCGATCCCCTCCAACCTGCATGTCGAAGATACTGAACCCCAAACTGCTCCTGAAGGCCATCGGTGTGTGAATGAGATACATACTGTGTGCTTTAAGTGGTCTGAAGACTAGTGAGGCGCTATATAAGTATCATTCACCATGTGTAACTGGAGGTTTGCGGCGGCTTGCATAGTGTGAGGAAGCTCTCCATCTTGTCTTTTAGTTTAGGGCGTAACGGTTCTGAAACCGCGACTGAAACCGAGACACAGATGTCCAGTCACAGTTTCATTTGAAGCAGACGTCGTTCAACTGAAGTTTCTGTGTGGAAACACTTGAAGCATGACGACAGCAGGTTGTTCGCTCTCATGCAGCCCAGAGAAGCAGAATTCTAACCTATGGACCGACTCACACGTCACTACTTTATTACTTTTTGCAGTCGGTCATCTTCTGCGTGTAAACGTCACGACAGAAGCATTTTCTGAGGACAGCAGCATGTTTCAGACACGTCTGTGATGATTTCTGCAGCTTACACAACCCTCTTCTTACCTTCTCACTGGAGTCCTGGACTTGGAGCGGGCTGGGGAGCCAGACCTAAAGATACAGAAGATTAATTAGGCTTTTAATTACAGCTAAGGTGGAAACGATGGCAACAGTCAAGGCATTAACGACGAGTAAGGCCAAAAACATGATGGCACGTGTACTAAATTGATCCCAGAGGGAGGTTAGAATCATCCGGACTATCAGGTGCTGTATAACTGGATTAAAACAACCCTAAGGAGAGCGCTACATCCCTCTAATGTCTCTCCTAATGATACAAAAGATTAAATGTACTACTGCTGCCGTTAAACAAAACCTGAGGAGCTGTGAGCTTACCTGCTCCTGCGTCTGGAATAGGAAGGAGATCGGCGACGGCTCCTGAAGACACAAAAGAACAACAGTCACAAAAAGGACAAACGTCTCATCTGGTAGGACTGACTGTCGTAACTCAAACTACAAAGTGACTTCCATCTAGTGTGATGTGAGTTTCTGAGGGTGAGCACGAGGCCAGGCACTCGGACCTCTGTTGTTTTGAAGCACGCTTTAGAAATGACACCCGCTAATTATCGAGCTCGTCCTTCACACTGTGTGCAGTCTTCATTTTGTAAACAGCCGACCAGAACGAGAATTTCCTGTTATTATCTTATTAGCAGCATTTCACTGTTTCACTGCAGACATACCTGCTGTGGCTACGGCTGCGAGAGCGAGAGCGATAACGGCGTCCACGGGACCTGGACCTGGAGCGAGACCTAGAACGAGAACGAGACCTGGAAAGGAAAGACAAAAAGTTTAGTTTCACCTCTTTTGTCTTCTGCTGTGATGGTAAACATGTTTACATCAGAGCAACAAATCATGAGCTGCAAGCCACCAAAAAAAGTCTTTAAACATGCAAATCAGACAGAATTCCTTCACCTGCTGCGACGCCCTCCTCTCTTGCTAAACCGGTAGCAGTCGTAGGCGTAGTGGCCCCGGTCCCCACACTGGTAACACCGATCATTGGGGTCAAACTGGCGTCGACTGGGGCGCCCACGGCCCTTCCTGGAGAGGCCTGTTGACATCTCTACGCGAACACGGGAACCACAAAGAACTCTGAGGAGAGCAACAGGATGAGAGGCCAAGACGTGATCATTTTGTCATTACAAAGCAACACAGAGGATTTCAGTGCTACACACTGTAGATGTTTTCGAGTATCCTAAAATATTCCAACTCACTTTCCATCCATGCCTTTCACAGCATCCTCTGCATCTCTGGGATCCTCAAACTCCACGAAGGCGAACCCGGGCGGGTTCCTGGCCACCCACACGCTTCTCAGCGGGCCGTAATAACTGAACGCTCGCTCCAGCTCGCCCTTGGCAGCACCGTTGCCCAGGTCACCGACGTACACTTTGCAGTCGGTGGCCCGAGATGAGCTGCGGGACGACGAATAGTAGGACATCTCGCCTTTCCTGTTGGGAGAGGTCGACATTGCTTTTTCAAGCAGACATTCAAGTTAATTATTAATCGTCAGGTGCAGTCAGGTGCATTTATAGACTTCAAACCTTTGACCCCACAGACCCTCGTGCACTATCATCATCTGATCTATGTGAGGTTAACAGGTCACATCATCATATTACTAGTACTGCCTCACAGTAGCTGCTCCTCTGCTGGCTCAACAGGTGCAGATAGCGCCACAGTGCTCGTGCGGCGCGTTAGCGCGCCAAACAGAGCGCTTACTTTAAATCTAAACAGATCAGACCTCAGATCAGCTGATTGACAAACATCTATTATTAACCTTTAAGCAGAGCAGCTGGTCATTTATTAAGTTGTGGAGCCAGCAGACACACACGCAGCCGTCTGTCGTGATTATGTGGTGTGATTGCCGCTGAGGACGAACCTCAGTCCGCCGGTGCAGCCCGGATTAACCGATAAACGCGGGATATCTCTCCACGTTAGCTACCGTGAGGAGAAGCGCAGAGGCCGTGTGTAGCTCACAGACCTCCTCACACACATTTCACAGTCAAACATTTGGTAACTACGCCGTTAAACACGCGCACAGTGAGCTTTAAGTGCTCGTGTCAGTGTGTGAGGCCTTCTTCTCCGGCCGCTCATAAACAATGGCGCTTGCACGCGCTAGCGATCGTTACCTTCTTCCGCTCCTCCTCGGTGACTTTCAGCTTCAGCTCCGAGCTCAGGGGCGATTTAAACCGTCTACCGGACGGACCGAGCCGGTAACTAACGAATCAACGACCGTTCGTTCAAAGATGAATCAGCTAAACGGACTGTGAGCCGAACATTAACGAGTCTTCCACATGTCTGTCCGTCTTTCATGCAGCTTGACCGGGTTAACCACCGAGCCGAGCTAAACGCGTCACATCCGCAGCTGCGCACTGCGGCGTAATAAGGCCCAGCAATCACTTCCGGTGGATACTTTCAAAATAAAACACAGGAAACTGTAATTGAATAATATTTCAATTAACTTATATATAATTTTAAATGCTTGATTATATTTTTCATTCGTTGTTTGGTAAAGTATTGAAAGAATACATTAATAAATAAATCTAAACTGACTCAGTCTGAACAATTTGAAATGTTTTCCTGTGGTCACAGAGGCACTAACACCGCATTCTTCAGTGATAAATAATAAAAAAGACATTCATATAGAATATATGTATAAATGTACCATTTATTATCAAAGCATATGAATCTTTGCATCCAAAGAGAGTAGTGCAAACCAAAAGATTACCACATTTTTGAGTGAATGCTGTAAATTGACCAAACTGAAGTAATCAGTGACCGCTGGAGGGCAGTAAACCCTCATTAGTATGAATACACAATCAGTTGTTCCAGTGTGAATACCTGTGTTGAAGAATGTTTCCTTTCAACAACCTTTAAAGAACAAGCAGTCTATATATCATCAGCTATAATGTTAGCTGATTTGTTCACAGCAGCTAAACTCTGGATGTATATTTATGACTGTGTGCACACTTACACATAACTCACTTCTTAATTGTTTGAATTGTGTTGATCCAGAGCAGTGATGGATCTGCAGACCGTTTGATTAGTGAAGGCCTAGTATCAACAGAGAGGGAAAAAGGAGGGGAGATTTTTTCGGGTCACAATTTACATCTGACAAAATCTGACTCCCCTCTTATATTAAAAATGCAAGATGTAACAACAACCATTTTCACTTTGCTGGCATACTTTGACCTCTGCTGCTTATGTATAAAGTTATTTGTAACTAGTATCAGTATAACAGAGAGAGACTTTTTTGGGTCACAATTTACACCTGTCACCAGGGAAGGAATTTCACAAGGGCACGAGGGCCATGGCCCTTTTATTGCCCCCTAAGGGAAACTTGGCTTGCAGACACTTTAAAAAACTTTAAAAACATACAATAAAAAACATAATCACATTGAATTCATTATGTACGTGGACTTAAAAATCATTGTTTTATTTTATGCCTCTAAAATGACGACATCCCAGGCCTGAGGGGTATTTTTTATTTGTTTATACCAGATAGCAGATGTTCAGAAATGTCCCTGCAGAAGCAGTGCCGCTCGATTTCTATCACAGTGATCAGAATTCATCTGATGCGTCCACAGAGCAGCTGGAGGAAAAAACATCTCTCTGCTTTATTGAATGTTTCTGCTTTAATATTTGCTCTGCCTGGTTCTGCTTTGCTCATCGTGTATAGTAATATTAGGTTGTAAAGCACTTCTTTAAAGCATCGTTTGAAATGTTTGTGATGCACCTGCAGCACGGAGCACGATGCCTCACAGAAATCTATCTAATGTGATTGATATTAGGCAGCCAATATTACAGTATTAATAACTGTCATTTCCTGAGTTAAAGTTTATTATCACATTATGATTCTGCTTGCAAGGCCTTCTTTCATGCTGAGGGCTCGTAGTGTATTTGTGTTGATTTGTTAAACTATGAATTTACAGAAGGATTAATAGATCAAATTAATCTCAGTGCTGAAAGCTGAAGTTGTGTGTAAATGTTTGCACTTGTTGGCAGCCGACTCTCTACCAACTGATCAGAATTGTAATATTTAAATTTATTGAAGTGTTTAATGTTGGATGTGACGGCTCATGTGGAGCAGAAATAAAGACTCGGACACGTTACGCCTTGAAAATAAATAAACTATATTCCAATAAGGTCAACTTCACTTGATTAAAGACCTTCATTTTCTTTCGGTAACACATTACACCTCATGCCATTTTCTCAAAAACAACTTGTCTTTTTTTTTTTCCAAAGAATTTTTTTTCCACATTTCATAAAAAAACTTAAATATCATCTTCAGTTAATAATTTATTACAGTATTGAATAAATGTATATGTCTATCACAAGATATTGTAGTAACTCAGTCATTATTTCCTTACAAAGGTTCAGGCAGAGAGAGAAATTTTCATCATCATCATCACAGGAAAAAACTTCACAGAGACACATTGAAGAGCAAGACCTGGGAGGGAGCGATGGGGGAGGAAGAGGAAGAGGAAGAGGGGAACACTTACACAGACAGAGAAATATCGTACACCAACAAACAAAAAGATGAACTGGGATGTTGCTCGTTGCAGACATAACAGAGCACGCTCTCTTTTCACAGCTTCTAAAGGGAACAAAAACAAGCAGAGGACACTGAATCTGTAAATGCTGTGTGTGTGTGTGTGTGTGTGTGTGTGTGTGTGTGTGGTCAGTATATCTGTATTGTGGTTGTGTGTGTGTGTGTGTGTGTGTGTCACTTGCTTATTCACAAAGAGCCTCTGGTGCTTGGGATTCAAACTGTGGGTGATCAACCCAATAAAATATGCCGATAGGCGTCCATCACAGTAGACCATGCTGCTAACACGTGTACACGGGGAGTCATCATGCATCTGCAGAGGAACACGGAGGGGAGGCAAACACAGACACACACTGAGGGAGGAGTGGGTGAGGAGGAGGGGAGGCTGGATGGGGAGGGAGGGGGAGGGGGAGGCATCACATCTAGCTACAGAACAGCAAAGGCCGAAGCCAGACCAGACAGTTAGTACAGAAGTTCATGGAAACATTGAACATTGTCCGGACATTGTAGACAGTTCTGTTCTTGGGTGCTGAGCCACGTCTGCTGCTGGGACAACGCTGGGCGTGCCGGGTACAGGATCCATACCCGCTGGTGTTGATCATCTTTTACCCAGTCATAGATTACACATAGTGTGTGTGCATGCGTGTGTGTGTGTGTGTGTGTGATGTGTAATCTTGGTCCCACCTGGTGGTTTAGTGAGTAGACTACACTGACCACCTTTAACATCCACAGAGTCCCTCTTCAGCTCACAACAACCCAGAGACTGACAATTATACTGGCAATGTTCCACACTGTTTCTCCATGTAAACATGCTACTTACACTCAAAAACTCCTCCTTCAAGAGAACCCAATGAAGAAATGTACGTTGGCAGAAGGTTACAACAAACACTGGAGCAGAAAAAGATGTGAACTGACCTCTCGTCAAAGCTGCTAACGAAATAAGATGATTTTTGTTCTTCTGTATTGCACATTGAAACCACATTTCTTGAACTAAACTCCAACCAGCTCGCCTCAAGGACCTGCGGCACAGCTTATCCATAGATAAATAATCTTCTTGTAAATAAATAAATATCTAAATAAATCATCTTATGATAAGAAATATACATAAGTAACATAGACACAAGTCAGCGGACGACAGTAAATTAGATGTTTAGTTTCGCTTATGATACACTGTTTGAGCAGTTTGAAGGGGAGCTTCCTCGCTGTGGAAAATATATCAAAATCCACTCAATTCAGTAATGATGTCATCTACACTACCAGCTGTATATACTGATACTACTCTAAACATCGTTTAGAAGTACAAAAGAAATCTACCTCGGCTACATCTGCAAGGAAAAGATACAAAATTGGTTTTAGAAAGTTTACAAAGGAGAGTTAGTTCAGGGTAAACTAATCGAATCTTTCTGATATCGTAATAACAGTTTCCTCTTGTATAGCACTTATCGTTTGTGGGTGAAATGTTTGTGATGCACCTGCAGAAATATATTTAATGTGACTGATATCAGGCAGTGAGTATTACAGTTTTAATAACTGTGATGCGTTAACATGATAAATCGGCTCGTCTGGACTCTAACGTTAACGTCATTATCACTTTGTTGTTTGCTGTGACATCTCGTCGCACACCGGCTCCTCAGTTTCACGCGTCTCAGTGTCAACAGTGATGAAGCTGAGATGTGGGTGTGTCGGTGTCACCGTGGATCAGAGGCAGCCTGCAGATAGCTCGGTGTTTGTCACCGGTCTGCAGATCTCTGCTTGATTTCGTGTGTTTAGCAGCCGGTAGTTTCAGTAGCTTGTGAACGTTTGTTCCAACTCTGCCATGCAATACTGAGCAACACATACATGCCTTTAAAGGCCAGTGTTTTCTAATGTGTGTTCCACTGAAAACAGCCTATGCTAATGTACTATGACTATAGAAACTAAACCTATAGTGACACTGCTGCTCTCCTATAGAGTTTCTGTGGTCCTGTCAGCTGTCAGACTGTAAACAAAGACCGTAGTTAGTTCTTTTAAACAAAGTGCAGACCTTCCATTTAAATGGAAAGTTATTTTTTAGCATGTCTGGTACTTCTATTGTGCTCTGAGCACTGCTGGACAAATTACAACGATCCCTCGATGTGGTGATTTCACCTGGATGATCTTCATGAGCTGCACGCCAACAGTCGACTAAAGAAAAACAGACACATGAAATAAAGTGCAGCCTGGACAGTTTGTACAGCTGAAAGCTTCAATACTAGATTTCCACGTGACAGTTATCCATAAGGCATTGCATGGGTGTTACGTCGAAGCATCGGTGTGGCGCTGACGAGCATCCTGCGTCCTAATTAACACGCAGATTAGGATCCTAATCTAATCAATATGCTGCAGACTGTAATCTTAATTTACCGGCTACAGAAAGTAAACTAACACTGAAAGTCTTGTTCGACCATCCATGCATGTTTGTCTCACCATGCTGCTGTCACTAACGGATTAGCCTGTCAGGATACATGCCACAGTAACGGGTTAGTCTGTCACCACCCTCGCTGACACAGTGATGACTGACTGCGTCTGACCTCAGATCAGTTTCCCGTCTGTTTTGAAGTTTTGGTCTTTCTGAGGAGTTTAAAAAAAGTCTTTCTTGTTCCTCTCAGACCAAAACATCTCTCCTCCATCCTCCTCCATCCTCCTCCACCTTCCTGCCTGCACACAGCTTTGTACAGGAAGACTTAACGTCACTGAGCAGACGCACAAATGCAGGGATGTCATTTACATTTACAGGTGCATTTCCCTTTTTACACAGTATACATGTGATTTATGTGAAGATGCTCCGTATCCGGTTATACATGCAATAAATAATAAATCCCTGTCGCTGTCAGAGGGGCCGTGGTTGCCATGGACACCATCCGTGTGTTAAGACACATGTAGGATGTTTTTTTTTAACTTCACCTGCTTCTCTTTCATTTGTTTGGTCACTCAGATTTTAAGTTTTGGGATTTGTTCCAGTCTGTGCCTGAATTTTAAAACTCTCTATGTTCAGGGATTGTTGTTTCAATCCTCTCTGACCTCTTCAGGCGTAGGCATCGCCGTCTGCCTACCGAAAACACGACACTCTATGTACACGTTACTATTTACAGCGCGTGTGGAGAACCGTCTTCTGTACACTGTGTTAGACAAGCGTCGCCACTTTATGAGAACCTCCGGTAGTAAACAAACTTTATGTTATTGTTATTGTAAACATTCCACTCGTTTTTTTCACACAGCGCTCCACCTCTTCAGTGGAGACACATGAAGCTGACACCACCTCTTCAGTGGAGACACGTGAAGCTGACACCACCTCTTCAGTGGAGACACGTGAAGCTGACACCACCTCTTCAGTGGAGACACATGAAGCTGACACCACCTCTTCAGTGGAGACACATGAAGCTGACACCACCTCTTCAGTGGAGACACATGAAGCTGACTCCACCTCTTCAGTGGAGACGCATGAAGCTGACTCCACCTCTTCAGTGGAGACACATGAAGCTGACTCCACCTCTTCAGTGGAGACACATGAAGCTGACACCACCTCTTCAGTGGAGACACATGAAGCTGACTCCACCTCTTCAGTGGAGACACATGAAGCTGACTCCACCTCTTCAGTGGAGACACATGAAGCTGTACGTTGGAGATACAGAAGAGACTCGGATGGAGACATTTTGTCTGCTGTGCACACACACACGTCCTCTTCTCTGTCAGTGGATCTGCTCTTACAGGACAACTTCTCCAACCTGCTCATAGAATCAACCTGACCCGACCCTCTAACACTTCACAGTCACCTCCGTCCTCTCTCCGCCTTCTCTCCGCTGACTTTGCTGCTTTAACCTTTTATATTCACATTCCTCGCCCCTCACAAACACTTCCTCTCGCCGTTTTATCATGCCTGTAACTGTGCGTGTGTGCGTTATGATCTGTTTACACATGCCTACATATAGTGTGTGTGTGTGTGTGTGAACATGTATCTTAAGTATTTCAGCATCCCTGCATCAGAGACCAGGACGCCTCCAGGCTGCTTTTTAAACAGATGAATCTTACACTTGTTTCATGTCGAACTGTATGGACTTTGTGTTAAAGTATATGTGTGTGTGTGTGTGTGTGTGTGTGTGTTGCTGTGCAATATGCTTCCAGAACTTTCTCCATCTCCTTTTTAAAAGCCGTTGATGTGGCAGTAGGCCTCCAGGCTGGAGAAGAGGATGTAGAGGAACCACAGACCCAGGAACAGCAGGGTGGTGAGGAGGCGGGAGACCCTCGGGCCGCCCAGCTCTCCTCCGATGGAGGGCCGGCGTCTGAACAGCAGCACGCCCATGGAGATGAAAGCGAAGATGGTGAAGAGTGTGACGGAGAAGGCCAGCGACCCTGGGTCCACCTTGAACACCTTCCCTTTGATTTTCCAGTAGATGGCGGCCACCGACCACGCCACGCCGATCCCCAGGAACACGTTAACAGCGTTGCTACCGGTGACGTTACCGACCGAGGCGTCAGCATGCTGGTCCTGTATGGCGGCCACTTTGCTGGCAAAGGTGTCTGTGATGAGAGAAGAAATCATGAACATTCACACAAACCTGGATGCAGATACAATTCCTGTTTGACAACATTTCACTACAAGGCAACCCAGCATGACCACAGAGTGACACAAAAGGAGAGCAGAGACCAGCACGGAGACACAAAAGACTCACAAAGACAGATGAAACAACTTCAGGGAGACCCGAGCGATTACAAAGAGTCTCTCTGTTCTCCTGTAAGGGCGGGGCGAGGAGGCCTTTTACATGTCTATGCCCAAAGACTAAAACACTCAGTGCTGCTTCTCCGGGCGAAAGTTTTAACACTGCTGTAAAGTGAAGAGTTAAGACTTTGGTCGGGTGGAAATAAAAACCAGGAAGCTGCAGGAGGAAAAAAAATTAAGAGGAGAGATAAAAGAGTTTTTACTGTGATGATGATGAGCGGAAAAAAACCTCAAGAAAGAAAATCAAACTTAGTGATGATATATTTTTATAACCACAGTGTTGTCATTATTATAAAGAGTTTCTACAGAAACACAAACATCTTAAAAGACTCGAGACTGCTTCTCACACGAGCAGAAGGCTGAGGAGAGCAGTCTAAATTTGCATACAGGCCACACTGTCACTCTTATGTGAACCAACAACTCCCACCTGGGCCAATGAGGTGTTGTCCTCCAGAGGATATCAGATGTCACATGAATATTTATTCAGTTATAGCCTTAACTTTGATTCATAGATTCATCAGGATTCACCTGGAATTGAAGTTCCCAAAGCCACAAACACCACGGCGGTGACGGTGTCCCGGAGTCCGACGGTGCAGCCAAAGTGTGACGCCAAATCTCCGATGACGGCGGTGAGGAGGCCGATGACGCTGATGGAGACTAAGAAGCAGGCCCAACCGTTCCAGTACTCTGTGGGCGGGACGCAGGCGAACAGAACCTTCCAGAAGACGGTGAGGAAATGCATGACGTAGTCGTAACAAGATGGAAGCCGCTCCTCGCGACCCTCCTCATCGTCATCTCCATCACCTGAGGGGAGGAATCCAGGAGGAACATGAGACACATCGCAGAGGCGACGACACAGATGCTTTCAGGTCTCTTCCTCCCTTCAGACACGCTGGATGTGGAAGAGTTACAGCTGCAGTGAAGTCTTACTTCCACTAGATGGAGGCCTTGAATTACAAATCCACCAACGTTCATGGCTGAATAAAGACACTGATTCATGAGTTTGAACTTCTCTGATAGGTGACGCTGGACTAACGAGATCCTTGAATTGATTTTGAGCTGAGTCAATACAAATACGTGAAAGGAAAGTTAAGTCTTTGTTTCTACTGTTAAAGAGCTTCATTAACTCAAAAGACAACAAGTTAAACTAAAGTCAGTTTGTAATCTGTGACAGCTCTTCGTACGCAGCTTTGTAACGCTGGCAGTCTCATTATTTCACGCTTGTACTGTCTGTAGACGCTGCACACAGCCGTCACAAGCTTTACCTCCAAAAACATTTCAGGTAATTAACTGTAAGAGAGCAAACACACACACACACACACACACACACACACACACACACACACACACAGAGGCTCCTCTAACTGTTTAATTAAGAGAGTTACTATAAACTGCTATTTGTCTTTAATTAACTCCAGATTTTGCATCAAATCGACCTTCAGTTTAAATTTATCAGGCGGGCAAACATTTATTATTTTAATTGGGATGTCCGACTTTCTGTGTGAACTGAGAGATCTGGTTCAGTTCTGGTCTGGACGTGAGGTGGTGAACGATGAACTTCAGGTGATCACTCCATAGAAACAGTGAATCATGAACGTTAATCACAGTTAGAGCAGCTGAGTGTTTCATTAAAGAGTCACAGCTGTTTGTTCACGCCTGTAAACACACACACGAACACACACACACACACACACACAGCTCACCTGCACTGACAGTGACCGCCTCCACGAACTGTTCCCTCCAGGAGTGTGTGCCGATCACCAGCGCCAAGTTGGTCTTCTTAATGAGCTTGTCAACGGTGCTCTGCCAATCAGAAGCACACACACTTCATTAGCAACCAATTACAGCCGAGGACAGGTGACACAGACACTCAGGTGCTTATTAGGGGTGCTGGGTGGGCCCAGAGAGTGAGAGAGGGAGAGAGATACAACATATCTGAGACATCGTTAGTGAAAACATCCTCAGCCTTTTTAATTCAAGCTACCTTTTATATCACTGATGTTGTACTTAATCCTGATCCAACATAAATAAAGTTTATTCAAATTTACCCATTCAACAACTAAAGGAAAACTTTGCACACACACACACACACACACACACACACACACACACTCCACGTCGATCCATCAGAATGCAGCACATCAATTCTCTCCTTTGATTTGTGCACGCAGCTTCATTGCACTCGTATTGATCTACATCTGTCTGCCAATCACACTGAACTGCATTATTCCCCGAGCTGGATCTCGCTAACCACAAATCAAAGCAGACAGGCCCAATTATCCGTCCAGCAGGGGTCAACCGGCTTCATGACCAAATGGTGGAGGAGAATATTGAATTTTAGTGGACTTTGTTTTTAGTGTTGATCGAACGACGGGCGCTCATTTATCTGTTTGTGTTGATGTTTGGTTCTCTGTGTTCTCTCCTGTAATTAATTCAGTCTGTGGTTCTTAATTGGCTGGAAGTGAGAGGAGTGTTTGATTTATTTGTTTGAGCTGAACTTTTCCATTTCTGAGCATTTTTATGTTCGTTAATTTGTATGCTATTTAGGGAACGTGTAAAACAACCAAAGCCTGCGACCAGATTTCACTGCGTATTGTGACAAAGATGAACGCTGCTCTTATTTTTGGAATATTTTGGAATCTTGTAAAACACCCACGGCTTCATTACATGCAGCAAACGAGTGCTGATGCTGATGTTCAAATCATTTATCCTGTGCATTTCACACAGACTGGGAGGCGTAAAACGACGCAGCACTTCTCTCTGTGCTTGATACAGAAACATTTAATTAACTGAGGATCCATCGTTTGAATTTTTAAGAGCTACTAAAACAGATTAGCTATTTAACATCTCTTGTGAATTGAGCTTGTTAAACTGCTTATATTGCTTAGAGCGGCAGGTGTGTTGGTGGCTGCTGCCATTTGCTTAAAATACACCTGAACTCGATGCACACTTCAAATATTTGGATCACGCACAGGCCACTTCCTGCAGTTTTGCTCTTGGTGCACAGGGGAAGGCTGTAAGGCAAACACTGTGTGCCTGAATCCTGCACGCCTCGAGCTGGCTGCTGTATCCAGGGAGACTTTAGCTTTTTAAATAATTTAAACTCATATTAGAGCTGCCCGCTAAGAGGGTTAGGACCCAGGTTGTCTAATGTCAGATAGCAGGTGGGTTATATAATATAATGTCCACGGCCTAACTGTCTGCAGAGCCGACTCCTGCTCTGGCTTTTGGCTTTAGAACGTTCAAATATTACTTGGACAGACATTTTGGATGTTCACAGCTCTTTGCCTGCGGCTCTTTCCATTTAATTATTTTTAATTACAACAAAATGATCTGGCTGCGTAATAAACTTTAACGGCTGCTGAGGGCTGCGATCAACCACACCCTGCACTCTGCACTGCCCTCTGCAGAGGGCGCTGTTCATCCAGAGGGAGACGCGGGGATTAATGAAGCACCTTGAACTCATACGACTCCTCGATGACCACCTCCAGGCGGCTGTGCTCTCCCAGGATAGGCTTCCCCATCTCAGCTATCCGCCGGGCCTCCTCCTCCTCGGCACTCATCTGCCCCTCTGCTCCCTCTGTGGGAGGAAAGAGGAAAGGAGGGAAGGAAATAATAAGGACACCAACAGAGAGTGTGGATTGAATGTCACAGATATTTCCATTTCTACCTCTATCAATAATAGATTATGACTCAGCATTTTGCATTTCGAGCTGCATCAACACAGGAGTGTGTGTGCGTGCATGTGTGTTCTCGCACAGCGTGGGAGATGGATATGAGAAGATGACAGATGGATGGTGTGTGTGTGTGTGTGTGTGTGTGTGTGTGTGAGGAAGCAGAAAAACAACAACAGTGACACAGAAAGATGAGAGAGGTGGATCTACAGAGAGGAACGAGAAGAGCAGGGATGGAAAGTTTCTTCCAAACTGTGAACACTCGGTTTGTTGGCGACGTAACTGACAACTATAAACAGAAAAACACGCTTGTCACGCGGTACGTGGTGGGACTTTGTCTCAGTTTGTGTCACACTAACTTTCTACCATAAAATAACAGACTTCATTCATACGTCTGTTCTTGCATGGTGTATCTTTGGGCAAAACGATGACCCATCCAGCTTGAATTCAGACCTAAACGCTTTCTATCGTCTGGCATCCAATTAACACAAAAACATCAAACACTGAAGACAGCATGTGCTTGAAATGAGGTCTGTTGAGCAGATTAGAATGACATAAAGACAGACGTGATCAATCCACCTGTGAGTTTGCGCACGGTATTTGAGAAGCCTTTTCTTACTCCCTCCGTCTGCTCAGGAGAGCGAGAATAGAAAAAGAGACGTGGAGAGAGAGTGTGAAGAGCAGACACAGATTATAGAAGGCCCGTGTCTAATTATGAAAGGACCGTAGGAGCATATGGCAGCCGTCCCTGCAGCATTCACGGACACTATTTCAAGCTGTCTGAAACACACAACCACGCTGAAAAGAGTCACAGCTCCTCGAATGGCCACTCAAGTCTGGCTACAGAACAATAAGCCCCAAACTTAAAGCAACATTACGTAGAAACAGGCGTTTGTTGTGTCGTGTAATTCCACTGTGCTAAACATGGACAGCTGTTTACTCGTCTTGTACTCTTCTCCATTGCCCAGCTCCGGTTCTGGCATGACACTGGCTCCGCTCTGCTCGTCCCTGTAGTCCACATCACACCGAGACAGCCCGGCTAACACACTGAGCTAACATTAGCTAACAGCAGCTACACGTGGCAGCAGTTTACTTCACTGTCCATCAGGAAACTCTGTAACTCTCAGCTCAGACTTCACTTCAGTCTTCTGCTCTCCATTTTGGATGAAATCCAAGAACCATCTCCATGTGAACAAACACATTTAATCTCTGTTACCTCACACACACACACACACACACACACACACACACACACACACACACACACACACACACACACACACACATAAAAACAATATACACTGTATATGACAAACGCACAGCCACTGCAGGCTCAATTTGGTTGTCTAAGAAAGGCCACAAACACGGCGATACATCTGCATCAACACAGAGTGACGGCACACAAAGCGAGCCCGGCGTGTGGAGCGCCGACTCATTCCTGAGCATTTACTTGTAAACGGTTCTGCTGTGCTGAGATGCACAACAGTTCGTCTGTGATCCAAATGCAAACAGACAAATACCCGTCGCTCCCCCAAAGCAGGGCTAAACAAGAGATGCCAGCAACGAGAGCCAGGCCATTACAATGTGCTGCAGATTAAACAAAGTCCTGAGCTGAGCAGAAACCTGAGCAGGAAAAACGACTGTGGCAGCACTTCAAATGGAAATAAATGACTTCCTATACTCAAACTTTGCTGCATCATGTGGAATAAATCTCTCTGACAGTGACGAGTGTCTATTTATGATGATATTAGATAAGAACTGAAGCTTTAACGCTTTTAGTGACGTCACCAAAGTTCACGTGACAAATTTGTTGTTATTACTGATGGTAATGAGGTCCCGAAGCCCAGGTTAAGAAGAAATGAATTATGAATGAGTAAACTCATTAAAGTGAAAATAATTACAGGCTGGAAACTGATGAAGCCACAGAATAAACTGTGGCGAGAACAGCAGGGCGGCAATAAGACGGTATAAACAAGTTTTCTTTCAGTAAGCTGTGTGAGTTAAGAGAGCGACGTGCTGTGTGGAGCAGCAGCTTTCTCAAATTTAACTGACAAGAGGGCAAATCAACAGGAAGCGAGCAGAGCAAACAGCGACTGAGCGCTGAGTCAGGCTGAATTTATTATTCTCTTTGGTGTTCAGATGAGGATCAACCTTCTGCACGTTAACCGTGTCAACAGATGAACAGGAAACAAAATGGAAACTATCTCCTCTGTCGTGATGTCCACAGAGGCTCCTGTTCTGGCACGACACAGGCTCTGCTCCCTGTTTGCATGGTACAAACACTGACACTCAACTGAGCTAACATGAGCTAACAGCAGCTACAGCTGGCAGCAGTTTACTTCACTGTCCATCAGGAAAGTCTGTAAATCACAGAGAGTTGAGGCGGAGCAGCCGGAGGGCATCAGAGGGGAGAGGGGAGAGGGGAGAGGGTGGTGTGTGACTGGTGGATAAATCAGGTGGTCTTACCTTGGTTGAGCAGCAGAGCTGTGAAGAGGACAGACGAGAGAAGAAGTATAAGTACAGAGTACATGATATATATAATAATAAAAACACACATTCAACCTAGAAATTCAAAAATAGATCAAACTCCGATCAGATGAAACAAACACACACAGATAGAAGCTCTGTGAACTTCACTGTCGTCTTCACTTAGATTAATCTTTCACACTCACACACACTCACACACACACACACACACACACACACACACACTCACACACACACACACACACACTCACACACACACTGTCTTTTTGTCTCTGTGTGTTTCTTTCTCTTCGCTCCTCACGAAGGGCGACTCAGCGGTTGTGTTGTTGTCATGACAGTTAATGGATGATTCGATGGGTCTCTGAATGTGTGTGTCGTTGTGTGTAGTTGTGTGCGTCTTTGTGAGATAAGGCCCGACATTATTGATCTCTTCGGGTAAAGTGGATCAGTGAAGCAGCTAAAAAACCAAACAGACAGAACAAAAGACAAAAGAGCCGAGCAGACCGAAGCACAGAAACAGAACACACCAAACACAACAGCACAGAAATATGAAGTACTTTGAAATATGTGGATTTATTTTGCTGCTCAGAAGAGCTCGTGTAAGGTTCATTTGGTATTTTCTGTCTTTATTTTGGGTCTCTGCTCATTTCTTTTCTTTTTTCACACAACACACTCTTTCTATCACATCGCACTCATTTTACGATTTGTATATTTTCAGAACTTCTCGTTAGTCCAAACCACAAAGAAATGATGACAATGACAAAAAATAAAAATACTAACACTCACAAACTTTCACTGAATTACGGCCATTTGTAACCAGCTGTAAGATGTGTCAGCTACAAAGTTAGAACTGATTTAAGAGGCGCTGGATGATCTCAGATAATTTACGATGTTATTATCGCGTGTATTATAAACATGATATGTCTGAATATAATGACACCACGACTGTGGAGCTCCGTCACCGTGTTCACGTACCTGAGATTCCTCTCTTCAGCCAGCGAGGCTCCTCCAGCACAATGTAGAAGTTTTCATGTTTTTCATATTCTTCATCATCGATTATCCTCACCTGGAAGGTCTGACTGCTCACACACACACACACACACACACACACACACACACACACACACACACACACACACACACACACACACACACACAGACAGAGACACAAACAAAGTCAGTCATGTTTCAGATTTCAGTAAACAAACATACATTCATACACACACTTTACACACACTGTACAGGATGCGTGAACTTCACACACACACGTATGCACACACAGTCAGTGACAGACACACAAATGCAGCAGAGCGTTTCATCCATAAGTAATGGAGCGCTCGCTGGGCCTCGCCACAGGTCATCCATGTTATCGATGTGCTGGTCTTGCGAACCTCAAAGCCCATGAGCATGTATTAACACACACACACACACACTGTGTAGCTGCACACATGGTGGTCGGCCTCCTGTTGACTCCGATCAGGATCAGCTGCTGCGTAAATCAGAGCTGAAGGAAGCCGGATGCAGGAGGAGGACAGAGAATCGATAGGTCGGTCAGAAGCTGCATGGTACGGCTCGAGGTCAGAGAGGGGCGACAGAGCGGGTAAACAAAGTTCAACAAAAGAAGAAGAAGTGAGAGAAAACTATGAGAGGACAGAGTTAGTGATGAGGATGATGATGATGAAGCTTGCACCATTTGTTTTGCATTATTACTATTTTTATTACTAAAAATGGGACAAAGCAGGAAACGACAGGTTGACGACGATGTATGCCGTGTGTGCAGGATCTTTAAGAAGACGAATGAAGAAAGATGTTCAGGACGTGACGATGACAGGACCTGTTAGTGTCTCTGAAGACTGCCGGATGAAATGTCGCCATGGAAACCAACTCATGGTGAAAATCAGGCACGGGGGGACGGACAGAAGAAGAAAAAAGATGATGTATGGAGAGGAAGAAAGGAGAGACGTGAAGGGAGGAAGAAAATGTCCAGCAACCTGATCCTGACAAATCCAGTTTCTACCAATGACAGTGTGGCGTGAAGCAAAGCTCTGGTTCCAGGGACAGGCGGAAGGACGGAGACAGACGTGGGCCAACTAGTCCAGTTCCCAGCAGAGGTCTTTACTATGATTCTACATGACATGTTTGGAGCAAAAACTGCTCTCCTGATGGGGCGCACTGAGGTCTGAGTGTCCTCACAAGACAAAGACAGAGAGGTAAGGCTGCACAGGCGTGAAGTCGTGTGGAACTGCAGCTACAGCAGCTTTCAGAGTAAAAGTTTCTGGAGGCCTGTCAGTAATCAGCAGTGGAACTGAAGCTGGAGGAGGCCACGAGGGGCAGAAAGAGGACGCTTGTGGCTGCAGCTGAGGTGAAAAAGACGACAACATTGTCAATCCAGCAGCAGAAATGTTCCAGGTATTTGGTTTGAGGCTTTGGGCAAAGGTGACACATATCCAGGCACATCGACAGCGCGATCATTAACCACAATCTGGAACAAAATCCCCATTAACAGCAGAGCCATGGTGGTGCTGAGACAGATAGAAAGTTTTCCATCATCACAGAAACACACTTGAGGTCCATCCAGTCTCCCATCAGCCATCACTCGGCCTGTCTCTTCTCATTCAGGTCTCTGTCACTCAGTGAACCTGCCAGTTTACATCAGTGTCGAGCTGCTGGCACCAACATCACATGAGAAACTGTTTGTTTGTCACGTTTGTGCACTAACATACAAACGCAACCAGCCACAAAGATCTCAACGGCTCAAATCCATCTGGATTTAGTCAGTGAAGTCAAGGTGAAGTGCAGAAAACTGCAGTTCCTCAAACGTCCACTCGAGGCTGGCTGCAGAAGTGAGTCAGTCTCCATAAGTCCCCATGTTAGACAGCAGAAATAAACATGTTTACAGCCTGGTACAAAAAACAGTTAAGTCTGAGAAACATAATCAACATAATATAAATACATCTCGTCGTATATTCTTCTCTCTCTCTTCCTCATTTCAAAGGTTATGAAACTCTGTATCAACAACAACCATCAAGTTTAAGAATAAAAAGTAATTTATTTATGAAATCCTCAGAGACGGGAGACAGTTTCTTGTGCAACTATTGTGTGTGTCAACCCATTCAGACCAAGAGTGTGATAACAAGACCCGAGTCTACAGCAATGCTATCGCAATCCATTTAACAGTTGTTGAAATATTTCTGGACTAAAGTGGAATGCTGGCCGACATCAGCATCCCTGGAGATATTCAGGTAGCCTGGCTAAAGAAGCCAGGAGGCACATTACATTCACACTGCAATCAGTCTGTGATCAGGATTCAGAGACAATCAGAGGAAAGAAAGGTCGGCCTCGAACACCGCACACACACAAACACACAAACTCTGTTCACAGAAACATGGAGAGGCTTCAGCCTGAACGTACTGAAGCTCCCCTCAGGCCAGCCTTGATGAATAATGGATAGAAATGTTGTGCGGCAAACACAAGGGTGAAGAATGAGAGCGCGCAGTGGAAGACAGAGCTGAAGGAGGTGAAAAGGCGAGGAGAGAGGTGAGAATAAATGAGAGGAGAGGAGACAAAATGAGGATGGGAGAGGACTGATGAGCCTCCCTCCTCTCGTGCACAGTCTGTGTTTTACAGACAAACTCTCTGAAATATAAACTTTGTTTGGACGGAGGTGTTAAAACTCGCCTGAGAGGGATTACCGAACATAGAAACACTGTTATCCTCTCTCACAGGTGTAAACCTGCAGTCTGAAAGTCCACACAGAGTTTATGTCAAACAAGATGAGTGAAAATCAATTGCTGATGGGGAGTAGAGCTGGTGTCGTGCCAGAACAGGAGCTGGGAGCAGGCTTAGCAACATCTATGGACTAGTAAGTAATATTAGCTGGCTGCTGTTGTTGCTGTCTCTGCATGCTGCTTTAACTCTGGTGTGGTGATATGATATGAGAGTGACGAGCGTAGTCAACTTTTTAAAATAAATAAAATAACGTCAGTTTGACTCACGTGGTCTGGTCGTTGGTGAACTCCAGCTCTCCATGGGCGTCCTCGTAGTCGTCTCCAGCCTTGGCGGTGCCGGGCTCGGTGTGGTACGGCAGAATGACGGTGCCGCGGGCACCGGAGTTACGCACCACCGTCACCTCCATGGTGCCCACGCTCTCGCTCACCCTCACCATGCGCTCGCTGAACGTGAAGATACCGGCGTGGTCGTCATCCAGGATGGTCACTGTGGCAACCAGGGGTTCAACCAGGCGGGCCTTGGGGGCGGCACCCACCTCATCGCTCTCGAACATCCCCTCTGCGTCGCCAACGCGCAGATTCAGCAGGCGCACAAAGAAGTGCTCGTCTTCTTCGAAAATGTCGTCGTCAATTATACCGACCTGGAGACGCAGAGAGACACAGTGTGTGTACATTGTTTAAGGTTTAGACCTGCATTCCTTCTAATGGCCAGCAGGGGCAGCTCCATTGGCTGCAACAAAGAAGTCACACTGTGACTCTTATGGAGAAAATGGGCTGACTTCTCAGTTGATATAATCGCTCAGTAAACAGTTTCCTCGTGAGTTTCTGGTCTTCCACACAGCATGATGTTCACTTAGTAAATCATGGTCACATTTAGAGTAACACAGACGATAAATCAGGGTCAGCTTCAGGTGTTCCTTGTGATCGGGAAGTTATTCTCAGTGAGTCCGTCCAGATCGACACAGCGGGCTCATGAAACTCATGAAACGGTTACTGCGTTGTTATTTTTCTCCTAAAACAGATTTTAGCTACTGAAGAAGAACATTGGTGGCAGACAGGATGACATTTTCAGCTTTCAGTCTTTGCTAGTTATTACAGCAAATGTGTGATATGGACGTGACATTTCACTGAGAGAGGAAGAGAGTATAAAAGTATGAAAAGAAGATGTGTCGTTACAGTGATTTAAATCTGGCATGTATGTTTGATAGATACACAACTTCATGAGGAACTTTTATGTCAAAGTTTTGGAGCCTTGAAGTCAGGAAACTCAGGAGCTCTGCAGGTGGAACTTTATTTCACAGGAGAATGATTTCTTTTTTCACACTTGTGAAATCATTACGGGAACTGCAGTTTCATTGTGTGTTCTGAATTTAAAGTGAATTCACATCAAGCCTTACATGCCTGCGTGAAGTTTGGACGTCTGTGCTGAATACTGAGAGCGGGCATGGCGGAGAGCCAGTCATCTCCATCAGCCAACACATAAACAGAGGCTCCAGTTACAGCAGTCATCTGTATGAGGTTGTTATCATCTGATCGTGCCATTGCACATTAACTGACAGGTGGGCACTCCCAAATCAGATTAGGCATTAGGCGTTGTAATCCAATGAGCCGGACCACGTCCTGCCGCGTGTTCAGACTTCAACATATTCTGGAGCTCAGCCACGATGCCACACAAAGAGATGAAGACTGGCGGCGACGAAGGAAAGTCTGCATCGCTCTCTATTAGAAAGTTTTAATAACTGACTGTCTCATCTCTGTTACTGCTGCATGCTTAGGATGCAGCTCAGACCTTCAGTCATCCAGCAGACAATTCATTTTCATTTCATGCACGACCGTCCGCACACTGCAGCCTTGAAGAAGGAAACTTTGGTTCACTCTGAGGCATTACACGACTTCAGGCATTCAGACTACAATCTGCACAACTCTGTGTCGTACCACGAGAAATAAACAAACCTTTAACTAAGAAAGACCGTGTATTGAAATAATCCGATGATCAGTGCAGCAGACATTAACAGGAATGCAGCTTGCCTCTGTTTTCTGAGGAAGTTTGCCATGAACGCCAGCATCCTCACAAACTTTTACAGTTGCACCATCGACAGCTTGCTGACGGGCTGCATCACAATCTGGTTTGGGAGCTGTTCTACCCGCAGAGAGCGGTGGAAGCGGCACAGCTCATCACCAGCAACAGTTTTCAGTGCTGGTGCAGCCTTAAGGAGCAATTTGGGGTTCAGTATCTTTCCCTAAGGACATGCAGACCGGAGGAGCCAGGGATTGAACCACCAGCCATCTGATTAGTGGATGACCTGCTCTCCTCCTGAAGAAGGTACACAGCAGCTTAAAGAGCTACAGTGTTCTTCTTGTTACCGTCTGGCAGATGTTACAGTAGCAGAGCTGCACGCTCCAGCAGACTTAAGAACAGTTTTTACCACCTGAACTCATAACCTGATGGGACTGTCTGCCTGTTCAACCATGACTGCTGCTGCTGCACCAGCACTGATCTCTTGTGCAGCACTTCTCCATGCACGTTACTTAATTTTCACATATTTAAATGAAGCCTTTCATCGCTGTGTTGCAAATTAGATTCTCGATTGATTGCCTCCTATTTTTGAACATGACGATGATGACTCTTCATTACAAACAAAGAGTTTGTTTAACGGGCTGTGAAGTGGCGTCACACAGTGGAACTGATAGCAGTGAGTAAGACATTCACGTTTAATTGGTTTCCTGCTGCTCATTTGTGGCATTGATGGATTGAATCCTCTTGTATGCTGTTGAAATGGACGACACTGACCTTTGTATCAGCAGATAGGCCAATTTATATCTCCCTCTATCTATATGTCTATGTTTTTAATGTCCCGCCCTCCTCGTGCTCGTCCAGCGCTCACACTCCTTTTGATCTTTCATCAAACCCTGAAAATCTGAGCAGAGATCGCCTCGCATTTACCTCGTGCACTCCTCCCGTATGATTATAATTCACACAGCGTCGTGCCCTTTAAACAGTAATATTCTTGGCTTCTGCTCTTCAGTAAAAATCATTACTGTGTTGTTTGATCTTGAGTTCAGATTGCAGAGAAAAGTTTGGGAACAGCGATGGTGAACTTTGAAGCTCGGGCTGATCGTGGAAGTTATTTACAGTAATCGTGCAGAATTAAATAAAATCTGTAATTATGTGCTCAAACTTTAGATTTCCTAAACTGAGTGCTCACCTGCTGCCATCCTCAGGCCTCCTCACTCCAGTCTAGTCTTTTTTCTTTGCCTGACTCCTGTCTGACTCTGTTTCTTGCCTTCGCCTCATGCTTCATTACCCGTCAGTGATGTCAGTCTGTCTGCTCGTCTGACTGCCTTCCTCCACCGTCTAACAATCTCAGGTACAATGCGCTGGTTGCTCAGCAGGAAAAACAAAGGTGGACTAAACATTATCAGCAGCTCACTTCCATTAAGTCTCCCAGTGACAGTGAACCAGCTGCGATGTATGTGAGGACTGATAAGTAAGCAGTGGCAGTATTGGGAGTATTTCTACTGGTGAAGCATGCAGTACTAATGGAGTTAATCAACCAGTTGAACACTGTTGAAGAATAAATGAAGAATAAAACAAGACTTTCAGGAAAAGTCAGTTTCTTCACAGCCGAAACAACTTTCTGCTTCAAACAGCATCGCAGTATATTTCTGTCCCGTCCTTGAATCTCAACATCCGTCTCTCCTCAGCTTGACTCCGTCTCTCCTCGGCCTGAACGCGTCTCTCCTCAGCCATGCTCCTGTCTCTCTCCTGCTGTGACTCTCATCATTTATCTCCCTCCCTTTCTCCTCGCTCTCATCTCTTTGGGCGTGAGCCAAGCTGCAGGTTATTCAGGAGCCTGCAGCAGTTTATGCAGCTCCATCAAGTGAAGCTCGCCTCCTGCACCAGCGTTTTGGTGAATCTGGTGCCTCTTTGTGAGGCCCGAGAAGCTGCTGCGTTTATATTCAGTGTATCATTTCCAATCTTCCAACAAAGACGACTTTGAGCTTAGAGCTTTAATAATGAACGGACAGACCTCCTGCTTCATAATGAATATGAACGGCTTCTTTCTCCACAAAGATCATTAAAGTTTCACCTGACTTCATCTGTTAATGGTGTGTGGTCCACTAACTGTCAAAGTCAATTCATCGTGAAGAGGTCCAGGTCTTATCTGGTGCAGTGCTGCGCTCCCACGGTGTATTAATATCTCTTCATACTCGTCTCTTTACTCACCTTGATCTCTTTGTGAGTCTCTCCAGGTTTGAATACCAGCGTTCCTTCACTGTACTCGTAATCAGAACCGGCGTTGGCTGAACCGTCCTCTGTCCTGTAGTCCACATAGAAGGTGTTCTCTCCCAGACCGCCTACAGAGCAGAAATAAAAGCAAAGCGAGTTTGGCTGGTGGTGTAGGTACTGATGGAAACTCCCTCTCATCACTCTCTTCCAAGCATGAAAGAGAAACAATTGAGAGCCAGTGTTTATTTTATCTGTACTGGGACTCATCATGATCCACATCATGTACTGGGAACAACGTTTCTCTCTGCTGTTCTTTCTCATCAAGAACGGTAAACTTTACAACTCCTTCATCCACCAGACATCAGGAGTTCTCACAGTTTATCATGCTTCTGTCCAACCTCATTAACGTTAACCACAGACGTGCAGAGATAAACTTGTTAAGATGTTTATTAGGCGCTGATATAACAACGTATACGTAAACGCTTACACCTCCCCGACTGAAATGTCCTTTCAGGACTGGATCAATATCTTCTGAGTTTTTGTACCTCTGCGTACGTGAGAAAAGGTTGTATGAAGCCTTTTGTGGCTTCAGTGGAGCTGCATGCGTTTGTTGCATTGTGGGTAATGTACCTGGCTGATTTTGAAAAGTGGAAAAGAGGAGTGAGCGCTAACACTGTAACTCTTCTGATGCAGGATCTGAGCTCCTCTTCCACCTCAGCTTTAATCCGTCATTAGAGAGCAGCTGGTGTGAAACTCACCACACTGCAGCTTCAAGTTGAGATTGCAGGAAAATGAATCCCAGAGAATAAAACTCAGAGATCAAAGCATTAATTTAAAGAAAGGACAGATTTTATACGTTATTACCGCAGCAGTCTTAGCCTGAGTCCTCTAACTTATTCATGTGAACTCAATATTAGCTTATGACTTATTTATTTCACTACCTTGGCAGACCACAGCCAGCGTCAGAACGCCGCAGTTCTCCATGCACTGACTGTGGGCGCTTTCAAATGAGATGCGGCTGCACAACCCGGCGTCTTCTTCCTCCGGTGCTTCCTCGTCGGTCACGGCTGTGCGGCGAGCGTGGTCGGCCGCGTGCTTCTTCAGGACGTTGCCAGCTCCGATCATCATACGAGTCGCCTTGATGGAGACGGACAGGACGAGGGGTTAAAAGAAAATGTGCAGCGTCCTTCACATTTGTTTCACGTCAAGAGACACAAATGTCTTAAATTAAAGTGACACATTATGACTTTTAATGTAACACAAACGTTTTTCCAGTTTCCAAAAATTGTACAAATCCCTCAAATTTCTCAAAAAACACAATTATTTCTAAATTACGTCTAAATTATTTACTATATCTACAGTATTCTTTGTTTTTTTCTTTTAAATTACACATGAAGTCATGTAAAATTACAACAATGATCTGTAATTAAAAATGTGGCTCATCTCTTTAAAATTATAGACACAATTTAACAGTTTTTGGTTAAATTTGATGCCATTAATGACAAATTTCAGTAATTTCTCAGATAAATTATTAAATTATTGATGCAGTATTTTTTTGTTTTCTTAAATTTCATTGAAATATCATTAATGTCTTAATTGCAATAATTATAGTAAGAATGTAAAATAACTGTTTCTCTTCAAAACTTTAAAATTATTTTGACATTTATTTGAATTATGATGTTTTATTTTAATTTTTTTATTGGGCAGCCGTTAGTGACAGTCTGTTTTTTTACAGTGTGTTTCATCATGATCAGATTCTGAAGGAATTTCATCCTGAGAAGTCCTTGAACTACTTTATGTCTGTTTGTGGGTCTGGACGACCTTGTGTGTTATTTATGAACAGTGTGTGTGTGTGTGTGTGTGTGTGTGTGTGTGTTACCTGTATGCGGTAGAAGGCTCTGCTCTTCTGTTGGTGCAGCAGTGCGTAGTAGTTGGCCAGCTCCACCAGCTGGTCGAGCTCTTTGTCTGGATATTTCTGCTTCAGCTCCTTCAGGATACGAATCACCTGGAGGACGAGACGAGCGGACAGCACTCATTAATAAAAAAACATCCACACACATCACGCACGGCACGAGCGGCCGCTCACACAAACACTGATTGTTGTAGAAGTGCTCC
The DNA here is from genome assembly GCA_014281875.1 of Nibea albiflora. Lineage (NCBI taxonomy): Eukaryota > Metazoa > Chordata > Actinopteri > Sciaenidae > Nibea > Nibea albiflora. The sequence continues at coordinate 25,294,478 of CM024794.1, forward strand.
GATTCTTGGCACTGACTTTCAAAAGGCACTTCAGCTAACAACCTCCGATCCACTGACTTAGTCTTAGTCTCCGTCTTAAGTGGTCTTAACTACAACTCTGCAACAAACCAGACTTTTCCAATAATTCCTAAAAACTGAATTTAAGTAGCTGAAGATCAGACAGATTTAAATCTTTGAGACTTTTCAGAAGAACGAGCTGTGGTTGTAGCTCGTTTCTCCTTGACCTCGTTGTTTGACTGACAGTCTTTGCCAGTCAAACCTCCCACGTGTTCGTCTCCATCGTCTCTTTTCCTCTCCTTCTCCTCTTTTGAGCAGCGCGTTAACAAAAACAATCATCAGAGAGCAGAATGGAAATCCAAGCTGGAGCCATTCATCTCAGCTGGAAACGTTTCTCTCAGAGACGCTGAGCGCCTCCTGCAGGGAGATGATCCGTTATTTTCCATCCAGCCATGTCGTAATCACGGCTGCAGAAAATCTGCTTCCAGTGTTAAAAATGAGATTACAGCTTTATTACTGAACACAATCTGCAGTGATGAGATGTTCTGCACCAGCATTATGAATGTGAACACCTCCATCTCTCACCTCTTTGCGGCTCTCGTCCAGCTCCTTGCTGCTCTCCATGTTGACCATCGTGCTGTTGGAGTTGGGCAGGTTTCCACCGATGTTATTGGCCGCGGCGCCCGCTGTGCCATCTTGAGTCCCGCCTGCGCAGTTCTCGGCGGGTGCCACGACGCCCCCGCGCGGGGGGAACTTGCCGTCTGCGATCATCTCCATGCCGCCCTTGTTGGGTGTCAGGTCTCCTTCGGTCTCCACGACGATGCCGCGGCGCTTGTCGGCACGGTAACGCTTGCCCATGTACTTGTAGAAGAGGAGGCGGCGGTCGGCGATCCAAGCCAGGATGACACACACAGGGAAGTACAGCAGGGTCACCAGGGCCTCCCACACCTGAAACACACACACACACAGTCTGATGATCTTTGTTCAGCTTGTTCATATAATTCTGCAGCTGCAACCTGAGGAAGAGGAAGGAAGACGTTATCAGTATCAGCAGGCGATGCTGCAACAGACTTCTCTAAAGGAGGAAACAGCAAAGTTTAATTACAGCTCGCTGAACATTCATTTGAGCGGTCATGTTTGGACTGACGTTTCAAAAGACCAGTCACAGAAAGCTCTACTTGTTCCCTGCAGTGGGAGCTCAAAGCATCATGGGAGTTTTGGTATTTACACCGCCAGCAAAGCTTCGGACCGCCGGGACGAGGACGTTTTCCAGCCTGGAGCAAGCAGGGAATTCTCAGAGGGAGCAGAGCCGGTGTCGGTGCCAGAAACAGAGCTGTGTGAGTGGGCAATGTCACTTAGCTCAGCAGCTTCTATGACCATAACGAAGAGGACGAGGGAGAAAGCTAACGCAGCACTTTAATTCTTCTCACCTCCACGACGCCCGGCGTCATGACAGACAGGATGAGGTAGAGCCAGATGTAGGCGAAGATGCTCCAGAAGGCGGTGATGAAGAACACCCGGAGGTGTTTGATCTTGCGGGACTCGCCGTTGGGGATCGTCCACACGCAGATCCCGATGATCACAAACATGTTGAAGGCGGCGCTGCCAACGATGGTTCCCGGCCCGAGCTCACCGGCATTGAACTGGTGACCGCACACCTGGAGAGAGGAGTGGGAGGGAAGAGACAGGTAATGACGACACACACTGAAGCAGACTGAACAACATGATCTCTGAACCTGAACAGAGGGTGTGCCTGGACGTTCAGCCTTTCCGTGAAGATTCCTGAGCTGAATTCTGATTTCTGTTTACATTTTTGTACCTTGGAAATATTCCTGAAGGCCTCAGTTAACACAACACAACACAGCACACACCTCCTGAAGAACGTTACGGCTGCAAGAAAGAAAATAATTACAAAATGTTCCAGAGGAATCCGCCCACCAGCATCACCGCGCTCTCTGGCATAATCAACTCTATTCTCTTAATGAAGAAAATTACTTTCACTCTTCCACTATAATCATCTCGACGTTTGGTGTGTGTGCCTCCTCTGTGTGTGTGTGTGTGTGTGTGTGTACCTCTATAACAGACAGAAGAATCTCTGGAGCACTGGATCCGAGAGCCATGAGCGTCAGATTGGACACAGTTTCGTTCCAGATGCGAACCGTCGCGACTGATGTTTCCCCGTTCGGCATAGTGATGGTCACCTCCTTCTCCTGTTGGCCCACACACACACACACACACACACTTATTTATGCCCTTGGATTAAATATTAATCTGTTGTTGTTCAGCTTGACGTGATGAATAAAGGTTAAAGAATTTAACCTTTATTCATCTGTTTGAGCTGCGCCACCCTGAAACAAGCCGACCGTGGACAGAAACTCTGTCTCCTTCCTGTCTCCTTCTTGTCTCCTTCCTGTCACCTTCCTCTCTCCTTCCTCTCTCCTTCTTGTCTCCTTCCTGTCTCCTTCCTCTCTCCTTCTTGTCTCCTTCCTCTCTCCTTCTTCTCTCCTTCTTGTCTCCTTCATGTGTCCTTCCTCTCTCCTTCTTGTCTCCTTCATCTCTCCTTTCTCTCCTTCCTCTCTCCTTCTTGTCTCCTTCCTATCTCCTTTCTCTCCTTCCTCTCTCCTTCTTGTCTCCTTCCTCTCTCCTTTCTCTCCTTCCTCTCTCCTTCCTGTCTCCTTCCTATCTCCTTCCTCTCTCCTCCCTGTCACCTTCCTCTCTCCTTCCTCTCTCCTTCTTGTCTCCTTCCTCTCTCCTTCCTCTCTCCTTCTTCTCTCCTTCTTCTCTCCTTCTTGTCTCCTTCCTCTCTCCTTCCTGTCATCTTCCAGCTGACCTTCACATCTCCCCGTCCCGCTCTCTCATACTGAGCATCAGCCTCCATTCAAACCTCCATGGACTCTCCCTCTGCCTTACTACAGTGCTGATGATTGCACAACCTCGACTAGTGAACCATTACAGGCCGCCTGGGATAGCACACACACACACACACACACACACACACCACACACACTGCACAAACACAACCCACAGCCGCAAAGCAGCTGAGGGTCATTCACACCATTACACGTGAGAGATGGATGAAGAGGGAAGTCTGCTCTGGTGACTCGCTCTCACCTGTGACGTGATGACCTCGATGGACGCCATGAAGCGGTCTGCGATGATGGACACTCCCAGGAACATGTACATGAGGGACACAAAGTAGACCACAGCTCGGGCCACCCGGTCGCCGAGGCCGGGCGGGCTCGGCTCCCAGACGGGCAGCAGGATGCCGGGCCTACACACCGGCACGTCGTCACATTTCCCGGGAACCACGCTGCTGTTAGTGTAAGACATGGAAGGAGAGAAGGAGGAGGAGGGGAACATGGAGGAGGAGACCCCCTCCAGGCCAGGGGGGAGGCTGGGGTCGCTGCGCTGGGACTCCGGCTGGCAGGGAGGCAGTGGGAGGAGGAAGAGGAGGAGGAGGAAAGGGGTGGAAGAGGCCAAGAGAGACATGGCGGCTTTTGGTTTCCCACGAGAAGTGGGGGGGAAAGGTGAGGCAGAGGATGATGGGATTAGGCTGAGGAAGACGGGAGGGGGAGGCGCTGGGTAGAGCTGAGGGTGGTGTAGCTCACCTACAAGAGAGAGAGAGAGAGAGAGAGAGAGAAGAATAAATGAGTTTGTGACACACTGGAAAGAACTTTGAAGAAACAAACTGCTGCCAACTGTAGCTGCTGTTAGCTCAGTCTGTTAGCCAGCTGCTGCTGGACGACTCAGTAATATTAGCAGGCTGCTACGTCTGCTGATGTTGACCTCGTGGAAGTTTGGCCGGTTGCTAGATTTTGATCATTGTTTTGTTTTGACAGGCAGACGTAAGAGGAGCGAAGAAGTGTGAAGAACTTCGCTCTAACACTTTTGAGACACGTCCACCTCCGACTTTAGCGAAAGATCTGTGCTCAGCCTGTTTGATAAACATGAGAGGACTCAGACTGAAGGAAATAACAGATAGAAGTTTGAGGATGAAGGTCAGAGCTGTCACAGGAACATGCAGGCAGACAGCTACAGCTAACATCTCTGTAAAAACTGTCCCACAAAGCTGAAGATCAAACCGAGGCAGCAACACAAACATCAAGATAAAAGTCAAAGAAAATGATTTTTATTTGATTTAACTGGACTTTACAGAATTTAGTGACCTGAAGTTTGACGTCACCTCAGTATTTAAATGATTTTCCATTCATACGATGTTTTTCACCGCTCACCTGAGAGCAGACTCTCCACAGGGCCTTGAATATTACAAAGACGGGCGCATTCAAACTTTCAGCATTAACACAAACAAAGGAGAAAGAAAACACACGGCATGATTCAGCGGAGACCCTGATACAGTCTATTCACGGTGGTGAGTCACAGAAAGAGACGAAGAGGACGACGGAAAGGAGAGAAATCTGAAGGTGAGGAAGAGAGACGACAGGAAGATCGATGAAACAACAAAGAGGGACAAAGAGGAGATGAAGAAGAGAGAGATTAAAGGTGCGGGGTGTTTATTTTAGATCAGAGTGCTTTCTAATAGAGTCTCTTAGAAAAACAGGTCAATGTTCTCTGAGGAGAAGCATTAAAAGTGACCTTGACTGTGACCTTGGAGAAAGAGGAGAGAGATTCAGAAGAAGGACAAAAAACTACGAGGACGTGGAGACGTCATGAAGATTCATCAGGACACAGACAGAGACAGAACCAAACCAGGAGACACAAAATGACAGCAGACTAATCGACGCTCGCTGTGTGTAAAACCACGTTAGCCGGCTTCACCCTGAGCTAACGTCTGCCAACATAAGGAATACAGCGAGCAGCTAATTAGCCGAGAACTGAGGAAGCGTTGTCCAACAGGAGAGGGACGAGAATCACCTGATCTGCGGGACAGGAAGTGACTTCACAGAAACAGACACACCTGAACACCAAGCACCAGGTGATGGAGTCAGAAGTAATGGAGTAGCATCACGTGATTGAAGGACTAACTAAGAAAGAAGGAGGTGGAGAGACGACGAGTCACGATGAAAACACACAATTTATATTTGTACATTATATTTTTATACGTGTTTATTTCCTGTCGTCTGTCGTCACACACACACACACACACACGCTGACAGAAGATGACTGTACTGTACTGTAGTATGTGTGTGTAAATGTATCTCTATAACACAGTGTGTGTGTGTGTGTGTGTGTGTGTGTGTAACAGCACCAACTGGTGAGATTTAAACCTCAGCATGCCACCAAAGGATGGACAGATGGACTGAACCCTGTTCTAATCTTCCACCTCTCTTCCTCCCTCCATCCGTCCGCTTGTGAGGAGGAGGAAAGCACCGACACCTGTCGACACCTTCTGTTTACATCGTTACACACCTCCATCTCTCTCTCTCCTTCTCCTCTGTTAGAATAATTCACTTTTTAAGCTTCAGTGGCAGTAATAACACAGACGCAGTCGCCTCTTTAAATGTTTCGTAGATTTGAACCATTCAGGCTGATTTGATGGAGTGTGTTCTGAATTAGCATGAAGCATTCTTTGCTTCCTCCTCATAAATGAGAGCGATGATGAAGTTCACAGTTGGTTGCAAATAACAATCAGGAAAGACAAACTAAGCACCGTCGTCACCGCGACTTGGCCAGAAAACAGCCTGGAGGCAAATCAGAGCAGAACTTCAGTTTTTATTCATTTAAACTGCAGCAATAATGAACTGGCAGCACAGTTCATGGTGTGTTTAACATTAGCTCGCTTTCAGTGTCTCCCTGGCAGCACTGACTGATGTTTGTTGGTGATGTTAGAGACAGCAGACTGTCCCCGATCGTACATCCATCTTCCAGGTGAAGCTCCAGGACGAGCTGGTGGTCAAAACTGATCGTTGAACTTTGCAGACGCTCAGTGATGAAGCGACGACAACGAGGTCGATAACAAGGTCAGATTTATAAATGTTGATGAAACTGACCGCCCGAGCGGACGCAGTAAATACTTTGAAAGTCAGATATTTATTTGATGTGCAGCTTCTGTGTGGACTCAGTTTGTGTGACTACTCGACTCGTTTGTTCTCTCTGTTTGCTTCTCTGAACACATCAGGACGCTTCTGCCAACAGAAACAACGAGAGCGAAACGAGGAGCACGCCGTCCAGATGAAAAGTGTCACACAGAGTCGGTTTGTTCTCCGGGCTCATCTGAGGCTCGTCGCTGGTTCGATTCCCAGCTGCTCCAGTTAAAGTGTCCTCGAGCAGGATACTGAACCCGACGGCCGTGTGATCGCTGTCCTGGGTCACCTGAATAACAGCTGTTTGAAACTTCAGAGAAACTTCCAGTCATGTGACCTTTGGTTGTTGAGCCAGCTGCAGTTCAAACAGGAATAAATGCTGTTGTAGTTCTGGACTGTTTCCAGCTGCGGCGTTGGTGCACAGTGAGTATTTCCTGCAGCAGGACAGAGCACGGCGTGTGAGACTGAGTAAATAAACTGATGTGAATCATTTCAGAGGACACACAGAAGTCTAAACTCCACTGCTCGACATCAGGAAACCTCCTCCCACCTTAAATGTCATGTTAGAGGTTTTATTATCGTTTCAAACAGAGTTTGTTCTTTCATTCAGTCAATAAATCCAGAAATCGAGCCTTCATGTCGGGAAAGTGTCCGATGACAGACAGAGTTATGTTGTTACTCTGCACCGAGCGTTTAGACGAGCTGAACGTCCACAGAGACTCTCAGATTCATCCTGAACTGGATCACCTGCAGTTTCTTTGATTAATTCAACTCCAATCATTTTTAGAAAATGTTATTATGAGACGAGCACGATGATTAAAAATCATCAAACTAAAACTAATGAAAAGGACAGAACACGGCGGAGCGATGTGTGAAATCAGACTAATGGCTGCGCCTCCTTTTCCTTGTTTCTCCTCCAGCACAGATCGCGGAGCAGGCAGGAGGAGTGATGGATGAGAAGGAGGAACAGGCTGGTGGGCAAAGAGAGAAGCAGGAGGAGCGAAGGCTTTGATGGAGAAATGAAAAGAGAGGTGGAGGAGCTGGCAAAGGGATAAACGTAGAGATGGGAGGTGAAGAAGGAGTGAGGAGGGATAGAAAGGACACAAGGAGGGACGGGAGAGGTAGGAGGAATAAAATGATGATAGAGGAGGAGGATAGGTGGATAAGGAGATGTAGAAGGAAGGATGAAGGGTTGATTTAAGAAGCGAGAAGAGTCATGGAGGCACAGAAGGAGGGATGAAATGAGAGGTAGAGAGGGCAGCTGGACTGATGGGAAAGTGGAGGACGGGAGGAAAAGGAGGGCGAGGAGGAACAGAAGGAGCGATGGAGACAAAGGAGTAATTGGAAAATGATTAAAGTGGTATCGGACGAGGATAAAGAAGGATCAAAAGGGCAGAGGGAGTGATGGAGGACTAATGAAGGGAGGGTGACAGCCGGGTAAGAACTGAAGGAGGAGGATGAAGGGAGGCGCAGTGAGGAGGAGGAGGAGGATGAAGGGAGGCGCAGTGAGGAGGAGGAGGATGAAGGGAGGCGCAGTGAGGAGGAGGAGGATGAAGGGAGGCGCAGTGAGGAGGAGGAGGAGGATGAAGGGAGGCGCAGTGAGGAGGATGAAGGGAGGTGCAGTGAGGAGGAGGAGGAGGATGAAGGGAGGCGCAGTGAGGAGGAGGAGGATGAAGGGAGTGAGGAACCTCGGGAACGATGTGGATCGAGCTTGTAAACGTGTTTACAGTCACTGTTCGGGGGTGCAGGTGCAGCGTGTTGCCATGGCGACCGGGGCAGACTTTTGGCGGGGCAATCGATCACCGTAGAGAGAGAGAGAGAGAGAGAGAGAGAGAGAGAGAGAGAGAGAGAGAGAGAGAGAGAGAGAGAGAGAGTTCACCTTCAACCAAAGCTCGCTTAAAACGTTGGTCAGTCCCGCTCAGGCTGCAAACAGGAATGCAGAAGTTTGTTTATTAATTAAATTAGAGATTTAATTTATTCATAACTGGCCGTGGACAGCTGCTCACATTCACACCTGAGTGTGTGAGTCACCAGTTAACTGTCTTCACTTCATCTACCTGTCACGTTTGTTCTTTGAAGCTCTTCGTTAAAAACAGAGTTTACACTTTGAGAGCTCTGACAGACGAGCACAGAGAAAAATAAAATAGAAAATACACTGAATATAATGAGAGCAGGTGTGTGACAGACAGACAGTCTTCAAATCTAAATCAAGGGGGTGGGTTTAAACCCAGAACTGACCGCTGGACCACCGCGCCGCGAAGAGACATTTTATATATTTGTGGAAAGAAAAAATTCCTTCATTTCCTGATTGTTGAATTGTGATGACACCTGCAGACAAACTGAGCTGCAGCTCGCTGACTGAAAGAAGCAGTGAAGTCAACTGGACGCCTGTAAAATAAAAACTGTCCCTACAACAAAAGAGATTTTATATCACTGTTAGAGGAGCCACAGAAATAAAACTGAAGTTATGAACTACAACAGAGTGATCGTACTGTATTATTACACACACACACACACACACACACACACACACCTCCCATCATGCCTGTTACAGTAAAAGCCTTCATTAGCCTCTGACTGTAATCGTCTCCTCGTTTAAACAACGACCGCTGCTGCTGATATCGTTCCTGTTAATTCTTCAGGTGGTGACCGCGAGATTTGAACCCATTACAGTGTGACGTGCAGCACCGAGGGGAGCTCTGCACACACACAGATTGTGGCACACACACACACACACACACACACACACACACACACACACACACACACACACACACACACACACACACACACACACAGTAAGCTGTGTGTTGGCCTGAGGCGAGCTGGCAGTGGATGTAACAGGCTGACAGACTGAGTGTACTTCAGGGGCTGAATGTCACAGCGCTCACCTGCTGCACTGCTGAGCATCGACACTACAGAAACATGAGAGAGCCCATCAGGTCGAGGCAGAGAGGAGAGAAAGAAGCAGGCCGAGCCACCTGAACAGTCACACATTCACCGGACACCACCGGACTGTCTCTGCTGCTGCAGCTGTTTCCTCCAGCACAAATGTTTGAGAAGCGTTCGATAACCGGCTCACCACATCTGGTCATTCTTCTGTGCTTCCACCACGAGTAAGTGGTTAAACTGTTTCCTGTTTATGATGTGGAGTCTGCACTGGGCGTTTTATTTTGAAAATTTCTTTCTGACAGTTAACAAGTCGAAATGACTGAATGAGGCTGAATCTGACGTGAAGCGATCCACGATGATGAACACGATGATGACACGCTGCTATCTGTTTTCTGCTGCTTTAACTATCGTCTTGGCGACAGCAGCTGTTTGTGTGTGACACAGCGAGTCATCACACTCTTTAGAGACACTTCTGAACTCACTGTACTGCCATTGAGTTGAAATCTGAGCTGAGTATTATGTTATAATATTCCAGTCTCAGTAATGACTTCTTACTGTTAAAGGCTGCTCAGTCGCGGTCATCCCTCCTCTCCTCCTCTCCTCCTCTCCTCCTTCCCTCCTTCCCTCCATCCTCCGCTGAGCAAATCAAACCGTAGATGACAAATCGATGTCTCATATCAATAAGTCATTTGTGCTGAGACAGACTGGGCATGCTGAGGGTTTCCACGGCAACAAACAAACAAACAAACAAACTCGTTTTCACAGAGATTCGATCACAGATTTAGGCTCGTTCAACAGGAGGAACAGACAAACAAAGTCTTCTCTGCCTGCTCTGCTGAGGAGGTAATTACCTTTTTATGTGTGTCACCTTCCTCGAGGAGGTCAGAGGTCAGATTCAGAACAGGCTCTGGAGTCGATCAGGATTTCGGATCATGGAGGTTTGAAGCGGGGCTCTTCACTGGAGCTGCTTAAACCAAACAAATCCCATTTTATCAAACCCTAATCTGCTATCGAACCTGCTCATCAAACCACAATCCTCTCTAATCCCCACTCAAACATAATTAGCTTCTTTAAAGAAATCAGACGTCACCTTCTGCTTTCATGCTCACAACCTGCACTGTCCTGAAACAACCTGCAGCCGACAACCTCGTTACTCACGAGCTCATCGATCAGCTGGTGCCAGAGAAGTCGCTGTAAAACCGCTCAAAGGCTGCGAGTCGACGACTCCACAGTCTTCCTCAGACTTGATCATTTTTCTGGGTTTGTCATGAGTAAACAGGCCACGAAGTGTTTCCCATTTGGGGTGTTTTACTTCTCCAGCTTGATCTGCTCTGTGCTGCTTGACACGGCCGGTCGAGGCGTCCAGCCTTTTCTTCAGGGACGCTCCTCAAACAAACTTCTGGCAGAATCACAATGATTTCCTAGAACAGGCGTGACTAACTCAGCCGTCAATAGACACAAAAGGTTTGATATGAATTTATTCTTTGCACGCTGGGAGTTCGCTGCTGTTCTTCAGGTCAGGACCGTCCTCATGTGGCGCGTTGTGTTTTAGCACAGTGTATGAGATCCTGGCTGGAAAACAGCAGCCCAGATGTGGGACCTCCGCAGGCCTGCAGGGTTAAAAGCTGAGGGTTGGGAAACATTTGGCAGAAGCTCAGAGGCTGGAGGACTGCTGCCACTCGGAGGTACTCACAGACTGAAAGACGCCTCGGCTCTTTTAGGATTTGTTATGGCAGAAACGCACTTTGAAGTAAGAAAGAGGCTTTTTGTCCCCGGTGCTTTCTCAGCCTATTTCTGTCCTCTTCACTCTTAATGTTTGTTTTCCTGTGCCACACTAACACAAGCTTCCCAAATGACGACAATTTGTCAGTGAAATCGTCCTTCGGCTGGCAGGAGGACATTTTACCGTCCTCATCCAAATTCATAAAATTTGCCGTGTGTGAGGACATGACGAGAAGACAAAGACAGCGACACACTCAGAAAACTGTCCTTCACCTCACAAATAAACATCTAACCTGACGCCCTCGCTCTCCGCTCTGCAGCATCTTATGTTGTTTGTTTGAGCCGCTGCCAAAACATCAGGCAGATTAAAAAGTCTTCGAGCGTTTCCAGGCTTTAATCTTCAGATTAGAGGCAGCAGACCAGAATGTGACAGGAAGGACTTTTGGTTTTAACTTTATTTGTTGTCACTGAACATGAATGCAGCGTCAGGTTAAAGGAAATCTGTCATCACACACACCTCTGTAACATCAGTCCAGCTGCTTCAGAGAAGAACTTCCTCGGAGGGAGTGATCGTAAGAGGACGTCAGTGAAGCCCGGCTGTCAGGATGTTAATGAATGATTCAGTCTTCATGTGTGGAACGAGGGAAGCCGGTGTGCACGTGTGTGCACGTGTGTGTGTGTGCATATGTGATGATAACACCATCTGCTGCTGACTTGACGAGTGGGAGACATCAGAGCATGCACAGAGGCAGGCTGACATATTTATTTCAATATTTTAAAGGTTCCACGTAGATTTTCAGCTCACCTCCAGCCGTGCACAAAGTTTCAGTTTAATTGGAGGAGGACTGAATGAACTTTTCACTTTGATCAGAGCCAAAGGAAGTTTCAATGCAAAGTTTCTTTCTAATGAAATCTGCTCTATGAATAAAATTGGTGTTTGTGTCTCTGGGTCTGTCTCAGGCTGCGTTCAGGGACACATCTCAGACTAAACACCAGTTAATGAGGGACAAAAGCTGATTTTGGGCTCAGCGGTTAATATAAGTCTATGAAGTCTATGTCATTTAATGCCTGTGCAGTAAGTCCTCTGACCTTTATGTGCTGAGGTGGTGATGATGAGGAGAGGCAGGGACGACACATCCGTCCACCAGGGAGCCGTCGTCACGGAGATGTAACTAATGTCACCTTTTAATGAACCGTAAAGTTTCTCCCTCCTTAACGAGGAGGCGCCGATGAAACAGGAACCTCGTTCAGCAAACGCTCACGTCTGTTCTGCAAAATCATCAAATTTGGGGATTTGTTGTTGGTGGGTGTGGTGCACCTTTACGGGAGGTGATGTCATCAGAGATTTGGCAAAAACACCAAAATGGAGGCATCTGTGTAACCAGCAGGACACACACACACACACACTCACACACACACACACACACACACACACACACACACAGTCTCCACCTCATCCTCTCTCATAAAGTGACTGTATCTGATGTATAAGCAACCACCATCTCGACCAACATTATAATAATCCTTTATATATTATAATTAACGGTAAGATCCGACCAGGCGTGACAGCCGTCAACACGCTGAAGCTTCGACCTGTGAGTCATTACTTCGTTCTCATTGACGTGAGAAGTCATGTGATAATCAGGGTTAAGTGAGAACTCGATAAGTCCTCACGGTAAATAATGTGACACATGAAACATGAACCACAGCCGCACCATGACTGTAAACACAACACAGACATGAGCTGTGAGGGTGCGTTCATGGACAGCACGTGGCTGTGACGTTTCATGCGGTGCACAGCCGGTCCTGTAGATCGGGGGACATCATCCAGTGTGTGCATGGATGAGCAGCAGACCACAGGCAGCCAGTTAGTGTGATTAACGAGCTGATCTGAGAGCGGCTAACCCAAACATATGCTCATACATGAGCACACACACACGTGTGTGTACATACACACATACGTGTACACACTGGTGCACAGAAGCAGTGGTTGTAGTTTCTTTATCTCTCTCTCAGCCGTCTTTACTGCTGCTGTATGTCTCTGTTATCTGTGACATGTCTGACACTCAAAGGATCATGGGATTTCTAGGTGAAGGCCTCACATGATCACATGATAAGTAAGTGTGTGTGTGTGTGTGTGCCTCACCCTTCACCCGAATGGATCCAGTGTGTGTTTGATACAGTTTCTCTTCTTTAAGCAGGTTTTCATCTTTGGTGTTGGGCTGACCTCATGAGCGTTTCAGAGCATCAGTCTGTGACTCAAACTGGATTTATTGGCTCATATTTCACAGTCAGGACTCTAAACCTGATCATCGTCACTGTTTTTCTACTGAAGACTGAGCGCCACGCGACAGGAAACAACTGATGATGATTTTTTATTAGTGTGTAATGTGTTTCAGGTCACATGAAGTGTCACACGCTGGTCCAACGGTTGCTGATTATTGTTGTCACATCTACCGTCGGCCTGTCTGTTCTTCTTCTGTGGTCTGTTACGTGAATCCTCCAGAGAAAACACACACACACACACACACACACACACACACACTCACTCAGAAAACGACTTTGTGACTTCATGTTTCCACTTTAAGCTTTCTGACATCTCTAATTACTCATTAATTCTCCAAAGAAGACGCACATGTGACCGTGAGCTGTTATTGTTTTCATGCCTCTGAGAACAAACCAATCAGGTGTTCAGAACAGGACGGGCCCAGCTGTGTGTGTGTGTGTGTGTGTGTGTGTCCTAATCTTTTCATATCCCGATCTCTGTTTCTCTCACGGGAATTATCAAAGATTATAAGACAAACAGACTTTGGCAACAACAAGTTGCTGCCTAGCAACACTCGGTAGGTGCACCCGAATGTACATATGCACACGCACACACACACACACACACACACGGACGCAGCACACACACACACACACACACACTTGTCAGACTAAATCAAATCAGAGAAAAGTGCAGTCGTGATGTTTCAGTCTTTCTTCAAACTAATGAACAGAGCATTAAGCGGTGTGTGTTCAAGTTAGTAAAAAGCTTCAACAGAACTTTTCTAAGAGCTCCAATAAACCAGAACCAAGCAGAGATCACAGACGTGGACGCCACTTCTTCACAGAAGAAGAGACGTGGAGGGAATTCAAAGACACAACCAAGGCCGCTCTCACATGTTCCTGACGTGTCTATGAATTATTCACACAGACAGGTACCACAGACAGGTCCCACAGACAGGTCACACAGACAGGTCCCACAGACAGGTACCACAGACAGGTCCCACAGACAGGTACCACAGACAGGTCCCACAGACAGGTCCCACGGACAGGTCCCACAGACAGGTCCCACAGACAGGTCCCACAGACAGGTACCACAGACAGTCGATCATTCGGTGCGGCCGCACTCTGACTTCATGGTGCACACAGAGCGAGGAGTTTCCAGCGGTTGTTTACTTCAGTGTGGAGGTTTGCAGCACGTCGCCTGCAGCTCACTGAGGCTTTAAATCTTTACTGTTGTTTTCTTTTTCGTGGTTTCATGATAAATAAATTTCACTTCCTGTGTCTTCTTTAAAATGGAAGCCATGCTGAGCTTCATGTGGATGCTTTTAATGGATGGTCGGTTGGTTTTCTGTACATGAGGACTAATAAAATTAGAAGTGTTCAATGTCTAATATAAGATGCTGAAATAACTGACTCTGCTATAATTCTTCATGTTTATTTGCAGACCTGCCGTCTCATTCGTCACCCAGCTGTTCTGACAACAGGATGCAGGATATCAGCTCTGATGGGACTCACGGCTGCAGCACATTAACTGTTAATTACCTGACACTGAACAGAGATTCACACCTCGAAATGCCAGAGGCTGAAATGATTGAAACAAATGAGGCTGTTTGTTTAAACAGCCAACGTGTTTAAAATTCAAAGACTGTTTCATTTGATTTAAATGAATTTCACTTCATTATCTAAGACGCGCACTGTTTCACATAAATAACACATTTAACCAAACAGTCAACATATATCACTTTATGAATAAGTGGCTGCAGGGCATTAGTTTGATTTAATCAGCCTACTCAGAACCAAAACTCTGATTTGACAGACAGACTTAAAGAGTTCTGCTCTCGGTTCAGTCGGGCCTGCAGGACTCTGAAGGTCTTTTCAGACAGGAAGTGACTGACGCGCCTTGTAATTCATTTCCACTGAGCGGTGAGTGAGCAGGTAGGAACGCATGGACAGTCTGACAGGCGGAGCGACAAGCCATCCTGCACCACCTCCACCCAGCTGCTGTCAGACACGAACTGTCTTCAACCTGCATCCCAAACTATAAAACTGTTGTTCAGACAGTTGCGGGGACGAGGTGGCCTGCAGTTCCTCAAACATCCACCTGAGTCTGGCTGCAGAAGTGAGTCAGTCTCCATAAGTCCCCATGTTAGACAGCAGAAATAAACATGTTTACAGCCTGGTACAAAAAACAGTTTTGGTCTCTGTAGCTAATTTCCCCGTTCATGACAACTGTACTGAGGGTGAATTTATATACAGCTCACCTGTTCACATTATATTAAGGCTTAAAGTTATGCAGGATTAAGAGCACTCCTAAACAGGAGGAGATACTGCACGTCTTTGTATAATCACTCATCAGCATCTATAAAAACACAGCAGGTGTTTCTCTTACTCTCTTAACCTCACTTTATTAGCACCTGCTGTGCAGTCTGTTGATCTCTTTCTGCCATCATAAAGTCAGGCTGAGGCATTTACAGCGTCCGCCGGGACTAAAGCTCATATGACAAAATCCAAATCACAAAGGGAGCCTAACGAATCAGACTCTCTTTTCCACCCTCTCTCCTCCTCATTAGGGTAAAGTGAGGCTAAATCAGAGAGCAAATTGGTCTCTCAACAATCATTTTCTTCATGCCTGCTGAGCCTCGCGCTCTTGGAGGAGACAATCAGTGTCAGTCGACGGAGCAGAGACACAAGACAGAGGACGGTGAGAATGTCATGTTAAGATCACGGAGCCAGAAGAGACAGCGTTGAAACTGCAAACGCAAAATCTTCCTGTGGTCTTCAGCTTGACAGCAGAGTGTGTGAATACGTGACTGAGAGTCAAATGAAGAAACGTCTGCTAGCCGAGCTGCTGTCCGGCTTCAGGATCCACTGATGAGTTCACAAAGGTGGTAAAATCAAACCAGATGTTCAAAATATTTATTGTATTAGAGCTCAGTCCTCTTCATGTTCTGGATTAAAGGCTCTAACTTCCCCTGCTGCTCCTCGCTGACCACAGCAACAGTCCAGAGTCTCAGTCAGGAGGCTCCAACAAGACAACACAAAGTCACATTAGATCAGCTTCGGCAGAGTGACCACAAAGTGAAAGAAGATGAAGACTCGGAGCACAAAATGAGGTTAAATAGGGCGTGAAAGGAAAATGTGAAGGAAAGAGAGACCGGAGGAGAAGCAGAGAGAGGACAGCGAGGCCTGGGCTGCGTGTCTGCTTGGTACTCTCCTCTCAGTGTTTTTCTATTGTGTTCTGTTATAAAGACAGTCTCAGTCCCGAGGCTGCTGCCAAACAGATCTCCTCTGTGCGTGAGTCTGCTGTTGTCCGTCCTTAGGTCATTCACTCTTTCATTTTGGTGTATTTGTGGAGCTGCACTGTGGTTGGAAAAGAACTAACTCACCTCTGCTTTTAGCTCTCTCACCTCAGCTTCCATCTCCAGGTGTCTGTTCACCTGAGACTATTTACAGTTTTATAACAAACTAAAATCTGACATGTCAAAGTTTCCCTTCATGATCAATGACAAAGATTCCTCTGATCCACGTTCAGGTGTTTCTCTGATTAAAAAAAGTCAGTGGATGATTCATAATGAGCAAACACAACCTGACCTCACAGTGAGGAGTTATTCAGCGCAGCTCTCTGCTCGCTCTTGTTCCTTTCCTCCCTAAAAAAAAGATTCAAAATAAACCGCTGATGAGAAAATCGTTTCAGTTTCCCGTGTCAGAATAAAAGCTCCCCGTGTTTCACGGGTTAATGTGAAGCAGCAGCCGTGGGATAAAGGTTTGCACTTACAGTGAAACAGCTCTGATGGAGTGTGAAGAGCAAACAGTGAGGCTGGATTACACACTGCATCATCTCCAGTGTTGCAGGAAGTACAGAGATAAATAATTACAGTTCAGTGATGAATAGTGTCAGTGTGAGTGTTGAAAGGACTCTTAGTAATTTACAGGTTATCCTGACAATCAAAAGTTATTATGTTATTATTATATTTTAGTTTGTCAGTGCGCTCAGTGTCAGCAGAGACTCGTCCTGGGCTCGGGGCCAAAAGTCAAATCCATAAACACACAAACAACAAGTGTCTGCACATATTCACCTAATAAACACTGAGTATTCATCACAAACACGGCGAGCTACCGAGCTGTTCTTCTTCTCCTCTTTGTCGCTGACGTTACATTTAGTCTTTTATAAATTAAAGTGAACAAACAACAGAAGTGTTTGTTACCTGCTGAGCTGAGCTGTCAAATCTCACAAGGTATTCTGCACAATACTCAAAGGGACATTTTGTTTTCAGTCCTAATGTACAAGTGCACAGAGAAGCAGAGCCACATGAATAATTCACTACAACTATTCGCCAGATACACTCCACATTTAATTTGAGGCTAAAACAGATCTCACTGACGGGAGCGAGTAACCACGTCAACAGAATTCAAATCTACTTTTGCTGGTTTAGAGACAGAAAAGTTTCTTTATTCATGCAGGGATCGTATCCTGCACAAACCACACCTTCCTCTCTCCACTGAACTAACCTTCACTGAACCACTTCAGTGTTTCTGAAGGACGGAGAAACCACAACACACCCTCACATCAGACGAGGGATTCGATTCAACCGCCTCAGGTCAACGCCTGATTCTCTGATACAGACTTTCAGCATTTTCAGACTCATGCTTTGTGTCGCAGAATGTGAAATATGTGAGAATGAATCTTGTCTTGATATAAAAAACAAACATATTCCTTGTTGATATTCATTTTGGTTTCCTCTGCTCTCCTCCTGTTCCTCTCCTTTCCTCCTCCTCGTCTGCTGAAGCTCGTCAGCTCTGCTTATGCAGCTCAGATGGTAACGTAACAGGACAAACGCATCACAGACTCAGTTTTCCACGATCCATCTCACTTTCCTGCACATTGTAGAGATCCTTAAGCTCGTGTTCTTTTCCATTTGTTACGGATACATTAAGATGCCCAAAGATAAAATGGAAAAGGTTTTAGTATAAAGAATTGTCTCCATTCACTCAGCTGTCGCGTACAGTCAACCCGACCAATCAAGCTCAATCAATCAAACTCACATGCATGCTAGAATTTTTCAGTGAAGCTCTCAAGATCTCGAGTCAATCAGTTGGTCCTTGAAGGTTTCGTCAATTTTAGTTCTACAAACACACACGACTAATTCACCATTATCAAGCCTCACTAACGAGCTCGTGTGAACAAGGTCAAGTTTATACATCAAACTACTGCTACGAACACCTCGCATGAATAAGAGACTCATTTCTAGGTGAAAGGTACTGAGCAAAACAAGTCTAAGACACAGTGTTGTAATTAAAAAACAGAAATGATCTGTATATGCAACTAAAAGCATCAAGAATTCATCCTGTTTCATATTCACTGCACTTTTAGAGGCCAACATACAGATTCAGCATGTTTGATGTGAAGCGGTGAGATTTTAAAGTCTGGATCTAAACATTAGCAGCCGTGTCGAGAGTCAGAGCCGAGGCTGCAGCCTCGCCCTTTTCCATTTTTAACTTCCTCCAATATTTCACTCTCTAAAATATGGTAATATGTCCTTTTCATGCTCTCTATTACTGGAAACACACCTCTGAGACTCATCAATTTTACAGGCACACACACTTTCATGCTACACTCTGTTAGTTCATTCAGTGAAGCCACGGTTTGCCTAACTCCATCCATAAATACATCTATCAATGTCACATCTGGCTGATGAGGAGAACTCAGGCCAGCGAGCGTGCACACACCAACACACACACACACACACAAATCACTCTGATAAGGCCTGCTTGGTTAATACAAGGCTATTTACCACTGTGTTGACACATCTGGCTACTACACACACACCACACACACACACACACACAGCTGCATGCACATCCTATTAAACTGCAGCTCTGACAGGCGAGGACAATAAGGCAGAGGTGACGAATCTGAGAGATGAAGAACGAAGGAGGCGAGAGGAGGAGAGAGTAAACAGAGGAGGAAAAGATGGAAGGAGGCGAGAGGAGGAGAGAGTAAACAGAGGAGGAAAAGATGGAAGGAGGCGAGAGGAGGAGAGAGTAAACAGAGGAGGAAAAGATGGAAGGAGGCGAGAGGAGGAGAGAGTAAACAGAGGATGAAAAGATGGAAGGAGGCGAGAGGGAGGAGAGAGTAAACAGAGGAGGGAAAAGATGGAAGGAGGCGAGAGGAGGAGAGAGTAAACAGAGGAGGAAAAGATGGAAGGAGGCGAGAGGAGGAGAGAGTAAACAGAGGAGGAAAAGATGGAAAGAGGCGAGAGGAGGAGAGAGTAAACAGAGGAGGGAAAGATGGAAGGAGGCGAGAGGAGGAGAGAGTAAACAGAGGAGGAAAAGATGGAAGGAGGCGAGAGGAGGAGAGAGTAAACAGAGGAGGGAAAGATGGAAGGAGGCGAGAGGAGGAGAGAGTAAACAGAGGAGGAAAAGATGGAAGGAGGCGAGAGGAGGAGAGAGTAAACAGAGGAGGAAAAGATGGAAGGAGGCTAGAGGAGGAGAGAGTAAACAGAGGAGGAAAAGATGGAAGGAGGCGAGAGGAGGAGAGAGTAAACAGAGGAGGAAAGATGGAAGGAGGCGAGAGGAGGAGAGAGTAACAGAGGAGGAAAGATGGAAGGAGGCGAGAGGAGGAGAGAGTAAACAGAGGAGAAAAGATGGAAGGAGGCTAGAGGAGGAGAGAGTAAACAGAGGAGGAAAAGATGGAAGGAGGCGAGAGGAGGAGAGAGTAAACAGAGGAGGAAAGATGGAAGAGGCGAGAGGAGGAGAGAGTAAACAGAGGAGGGAAAGATGGAAGGAGGCGAGAGGAGAGAGAGAGTAAACAGAGGAGGGAAGATGGAAGGAGGCTAGAGGAGGAGAGAGTAAACAGAGGAGGGAAAGATGGAAGGAGGCGAGAGGAGGAGAGAGTAAACAGAGGAGGGAAAGATGGAAGAGGCGAGAGGAGGAGAGAGTAAACAGAGGAGGAAAGATGGAAGGAGGCGAGAGGAGGAGAGAGTAAACAGAGGAGGAAAAGATGGAAGGAGGCGAGAGGAGGAGAGAGTAAACAGAGGAGGAAAAGATGGAAGGAGGCGAGAGGAGGAGAGAGTAAACAGAGGAGGAAAAGATGGAAGGAGGCGAGAGGAGGAGAGAGTAAACAGAGGAGGGAAAGATGGAAGGAGGCGAGAGGAGGAGAGAGTAAACAGAGGAGGGAAAGATGGAAGGAGGCTAGAGGAGGAGAGAGTAAACAGAGGAGGAAAAGATGGAAGGAGGCGAGAGGAGGAGAGAGTAAACAGAGGAGGGAAAGATGGAAGGAGGCGAGAGGAGGAGAGAGTAAACAGAGGAGGAAAAGATGGAAGGAGGCGAGAGGAGGAGAGAGTAAACAGAGGAGGGAAAGATGGAAGGAGGCGAGAGGAGGAGAGAGTAAACAGAGGAGGGAAAGATGGAAGGAGGCGAGAGGAGGAGAGAGTAAACAGAGGAGGGAACGATTGGAAGGAGGCTGAGAGGAGGAGAGAGTAAACAGAGGAGGGAAAGATGGAAGGAGGCTAGAGGAGGAGAGAGTAAACAGAGGAGGAAAAGATGGAAGGAGGCGAGAGGAGGAGAGCGTAAACAGAGGAGGAAAAGTGGAAAGAGGCGAGAGAGAGGAGAGAGTAAACAGAGGAGGAAAAGATGGAAGGAGGCGAGAGGAGGAGAGAGTAAACAGAGGAGGGAAAGATGGAAGGAGGCGAGAGGAGGAGAGAGTAAACAGAGGAGGAAAAGATGGAAGGAGGCGAGAGGAGGAGAGAGTAAACAGAGGAGGAAAGATGGAAGGAGGCGAGAGGAGGAGATGAGTAAACAGAGGAGGAAAAGATGGAAGGAGGCGAGAGGAGGAGAGAGTAACAGAGGAGGAAAAGATGAAGGAGGCGAGAGAGGCGAGAGTAAACAGCGGAGGAAAAGATGGAAGGAGGCGGAGAGGAGGCGAGCGGTAAACAGAGGAGGAAAAGATGGAAGGAGGCGAGAGGAGGAGAGAGTAAACAGAGGAGGAAAAGATGGAAGGAGGCGAGAGGAGGAGAGAGTAAACAGAGGAGGAAAAGATGGAAGGAGGCGAGAGGAGGAGAGAGTAAACAGAGGAGGAAAAGATGGAAGGAGGCGAGAGGAGGAGAGAGTAAACAGAGGAGGAAAAGATGGAAGGAGGCGAGAGGAGGAGAGAGTAAACAGAGGAGGGAAAGATGGAAGGAGGCGAGAGGAGGAGAGAGTAAACAGAGGAGGAAAAGATGGAAGGAGGCGAGAGGAGGAGAGAGTAAACAGAGGAGGGAAAGATGGAAGGAGGCGAGAGGAGGAGAGAGTAAACAGAGGAGGAAAAGATGGAAGGAGGCGAGAGGAGGAGAGAGTAAACAGAGGAGGAAAAGATGGAAGGAGGCAAGAGGAGGAGAGAGTAAACAGAGGAGGAAAAGATGGAAGGAGGCGAGAGGAGGAGAGAGTAAACAGAGGAGGAAAAGATGGAAGGAGGCGAGAGGAGGAGAGAGTAAACAGAGGAGGAAAAGATGGAAGGAGGTGAGAGGAGGAGAGAGTAAACAGAGGAGGGAAAGATGGAAGGAGGCGAGAGGAGGAGAGAGTAAACAGAGGAGGAAAAGATGGAAGGAGGTGAGAGGAGGAGAGAGTAAACAGAGGAGGAAGAGATGGAAGGAGGTGAGAGGAGGAGATTTAATAGGAGCTGAGCTGGAGGATGTAAGAAACGTGTGAACTCCCCAAAGGGAAAATTAAAATGAGTGCACGTGTAATATTATAATTTATATTATTAAAGCCAAAACATGAAGTCTCTTTTGTTGTTAACGCTGCAGTCCTCGATTCTCTGCATGCAGCAAAGTTAGTACACAGAAAACATGATTTACTCTGAGTTAACCGTGATCAGGATTATTCTGTAACGTCACAGAAGAAAGTTTAAATATTCAAAACATTAAAGTGAAATTTTCCACGTTTGCGGTAATATTACGGGAAACGTGCGCGCGCCTGCTGCAGCTGGATTTCTGATCATGTCAACCACCTCAGGGTGAGGAGAGCTGCAAACCCAGAATAGAAGTGAGCACACACACACACACACACACACACACACACACACACACACACACACTGAACATTAACATTAATTACCAGACAGACAGGCAATTATGCATGAACACCACACACACATAGAATAAGAAGAGAAAGAGACACACATGGAACACAATCATGAATTATCTTTATGTCATACACACACACACACACACACACACACACATACACACACTAATAACTGGTACAAAGTCATACAAAGACACACACACACACACACACACACACACATACATACAGTAATGACCCACAGCAGCAGCCATTCATCATGACTTAGGTTGCCGTGGGACGTAACCAATGAGCCATTATTGTTGCTGCTGTTACCCAGAATGCATTGCTTTAGCCCTCAACCACTTGGTCACTGGTCAGCACACATGTCTGACTCTGCATGTGTGTGTGTGTGTGTGTGTGTTCATATTGTACGCTTAATTAAATTGATTCAATCTAATAATTAGAAAACGGATTCAGGGCGTCTTCACATTCTTCTTTGAGTCGCTCAGCTGCATCGTGAGGATCTTCACTGTAATCTATATTAAACAGTGTAATTAAATAGAAAACGTGCTGCAGGATCTCTGCTGGAAAATAAGCACACAGATCTCAGCTAATAAAAATTCCTCTCGTACGAGCGACGTAGTGAGACGAGAGAGCGAGAGCATCCATCTGCATGACGGTGTGACACACACATTAACATGAAATTTACCTCCTGCAGGTAAAGCATGTGACTTCATCCGCACACACCGTTTCTCTCTTTCACACACAAGACAAGAAGATCCGGCGACGATGATTGGCTGAATTCAAGACTCGAGTCAGTTTAAATGACCCATCGACGCTTTCAAGTGGAAGCTGATGTTTCTGTGGCCTACATTGACTTTAATTAATAGCAGAGACAGTGCGGTTATCAAGCTAAAACATTTGCATCATGTGGATGAATAATTGAGTAGTTGCATTGGTAATGAAATGATTAGCCTTGAGACAAAAACTGCTCAGAATCTGTCCTGAACAATGTGAACATCTGGAGACGCACGCTGGCTTCTACAAGAGACGTTTCATGACCAACAAAACTAAACAGACGTCACACGGCCGCTAACGATTCATCAAATCTAAACAAGACATACAGATGTTGATTCTCTTTTAGACATTTCGAGACAATAATCCAAATTTATTTTTGTTCTCGTCTGAATTACTGCAGCGCTCCACATCAGACGACTGTCACGCCTTCAGCTGGAGCAGAATGTGCCACAGGTTTGTTAACACCAAAAAACATCATGGTGTCCATCCATGCTCTGTAACCGCTCATCCACTGCAGCCGGTACCAGCTGACACCGGGCGAGTTACAGCGATTCCCAAGTGAAGGAAGCATATCAAGAAAAAAAAAACATAAGCCAGAGAGGAGAGCCGACTCACCACTAGTCTCAGGTGCTTTTTCTTTAACTCTTGATCCACATAGAGCTCCTACTCACTGGCAGGCTGCAGACAGAGAGAGAGATATTAACAGATGAGAGGCTTTCACTCGTGGTGCTGCTTTCAACATCTCACAGCTAAAACAGAGGCAACAATGCCCGCAGCATCTTCAGAACTCTGCAAACTCCCACAGGCGCACATGAGAGAGAAAACAAAAAACCGAAGCACTCCAAACAGCGAGCGTGAACGTGGAGTGTCTCGTCCCACATGAGCTCAAGGACAGAGGAAGACAGAGAGATGAACAAAAGGCGACAGGAGATAGATGGGTCAGCGATCAGGTCTCATTTGTTTAGATGTCAGTTAATTAGGTGAGCAATCATCCAGAGAGATGGGTCACGGATAATGAGCACAAACACAAATGCACACACGTGAATGTTGAAGTGTGTGTGTGTGTTTGTTTGTGGTGTTTTTCCACCTCGACACAATGACAGATGGTTTGAGAGAAGAAGAAACAGACTGACGAAGAGAAGCAGAGAGAGACGGATGGAGATGTATCGTGTTGATTTCAGCCTTTATTAAATACGGAGTATTGTGAGAGTCAGCTGATGACGGAGACTCTCTGATCATGGCCACACAAAAACTGATCTTATGAGCCTGAAGCAGCTTTATCTGAGTCTGACAGAGTTTCACAGCCGGTCTGCAGCGAGTGTCTGCAGGGTTTATAACCTCTGCTCAATGAAAATGGTCAGATGTTACAGATGTCGTGTGAGGCGTGCAAAATTCTACAAAAAAAGGAAATACAACTTTTTACGTGACACTTTCTTAATGTTTGTGTGATTCAACAGATAATCTTTCACAATTGTTCAGTATCGTGGAAAACGTGGGTCCATATTTAGAGGCTGGATCCAGGAAGTGAACCCGATGCCTTCAGGTGCTTCTCATTAAAACAAAGTCAAACTTTTATCACCACAATGAATCATGGCATAAATTATGATGAAGTGTTTGCATCTATGTGATTTTATTTATATTCCTTGAAATCTGCAGAAATGTGAAAACAGTTCCATCAGTTCAAGTTGGAATAAATGTCAGAGCCTGCTTCACACTGAGTCATTCGTTTCCAACAAAATGCAAATAAAAGTTGAGTGCGGCGCGTTCAGGTGCAGCGCGCTGATAAAAAAGTTCTCCGAGTGTTTGGGCAAACTCTGCATGTCAGCTGTTATTTGACCAGCAGGCGGACACAATGTAAACAGTTTGTTATTCTCCTGTGATGAACGTCGTATCTGTGCCTGAGCCTGCCTGATAAAAAACGATGTGCTCGAATTTATCATTGTGCAAAATCTAATCAGAGGAGAACAAATGAGGAAACACTGAATCCAGCAGCTGTGTCCGACACATTTTCACATTTCTGTGCCGTTTACAAATTTGGGGACTCGGCTGGAGAGTTAGCGTCCGCCGCCCTGCTTCACGAGGTCTCGACCTCCATTAACGCGTCGAAACCTCTTCACTCTGTCAATAGCTCTTTATCTGCTGGGAGGGTGACTGGACCAAGATGGACAAAGAGATGACCTACTGTTCACAGAGGTCAACCCATCTGATACGGCTCAGTGGATGGAAGGGACACGGAGTTAACGCCACATGAAAGGGCATACAGACACGCACAAACACGAGCACACAGCAGCATGTATTGTATATTCAGTTTCCTTGAGGGAGTCATCCCAGAGGGATTGATAAGGTGCAGGCTAAGTCTTATAATTAGTGGACAGAGCCTCCGGGTCAGAAGAGTGAAGCCAAGGCAGAAATGTCAGCAGGAGCCGGACTCCGGGAGGAGGCGACCCTCCGAGCTCCAAACAACGAGTCCGACTGACAAACTGATTTATGATCTCAGCAGTTTATGGCCTCAGTTGTGATGTTCATTCAGTGAATTATGGCTCATTCACAGTAAAATAGACGATAAATTAAAATAAAGTTACTCTCACACACCGGGCTCATCA
Source organism: Nibea albiflora (assembly GCA_014281875.1). Classification (NCBI taxonomy): domain Eukaryota; kingdom Metazoa; phylum Chordata; class Actinopteri; family Sciaenidae; genus Nibea; species Nibea albiflora. Next base: position 25,319,784 of record CM024794.1, read on the forward strand.
AACTGTCAAACTCTGTGTGATCTCTGAGTGACGGGAAGCACAGACGTGGATCCTTAAGACAAGAAAGAAGATGAAGGCTTGAAGGAAAATGCCACCATGATGTAGTTCAATCGTTAAAAGATTCTGAGCTCATTTTGTTGTAAATTATACTGAAAGTTTCTGAAAGGTCGGCGGTAACTTTCAGGTTTTAATGTAAGCTCTTATCTAAACCTCGAGGCTGTGGTCTGATGGTGGCGTAGCCTCTGGGGACAATGTTTCCGGGCTTGTGGTGCAGCCAGAGGATAAACAGAGAAGATAACTTATCTGCATGAAGGCAGATACATTTTTTAATAAGCTCAATCATTGTTAGACGACAGCCGAGGGCCTCTGTCGCTCCTCACACACACTCTTAAGACAGACGTGGTAAGTCGATGCTACTCAGACTAATCAAACAAGTCCAGCACGGACCAGTCAGGACGAGCAGCTGGAGAGTGAACAAGTATCTGTGTGTGTGTGTGTGTGTGTGTGTGTGTGTTTGTAATGCGTGGACACAGTGAAGTGGGTCATGGTCATCAGGTGTGTGTAAAAGTGTAATTGCAGGTCTGTGACCTTGTCTATGAATAAGACTCTTCTCCTCCTCGTTCCTTTGCTCAGGCCGGCGCTGACAGAAATGTCTCGGCTAAAGGTTGACGCCAACGCGTTGGTTACGGACGCATTCATCAAGAGCGGAGACACTAAAGTTCAGCTCAGATGATGTCCTGCTTCTGATCGCTGTGCTGCAGAGCTGCCTCCTCTCTTTCCTCTGCTGCGTGTAGTATGATACAGTCCTGCGTGCCATCACCTCTCCGGCCGTCGTTCTCTCTCTCTGCCTCTTTATTTCACTGACACATTTTATTGTATTTTAAGGTCGAGTCAAACAACTCACTGAAAATAGCTCAACCAGACTGCAGCTCGGTCTGCTCCACTTAGGTTTTCTAGTTTGTTCTTCAAGGACAAATTTGTCAAAGCCCAATCCAGCTGAACGCTGGTCACCGTGGCAACAGGGCCCCTTTGTCTCGCCATGTCCCCAAAGGAATTCTATATTATTTTCAGTAAGTTATGGCGAGGGATCCTGCCGTGTCAGGCGGTTTTATTTGTGTGTGGTTGTAGAGAGGCTGAGGATGAGGCATCGTCTGGAGTAAAGCAATCTCCCGGAGAAAATGATTTCTCCCCTCCGGACCTCTCCACAGTTCACTGTTAACAACTTCATCTCTGTAAAAATAAATTACGTTATGATGGAGTTCTTCTGAAGAACACGGCCCTCTTCTCTCTCCAGGGGAGGTTTGGTTGGGATTAAAGGCTGAAACAACGCGAGCTGTTTAAAGTCCTTCAGATTTCCTCTGTGGAAAACAATAAACTGAATCTGAGGAGACATCAAGAGCAGATTACTTTCATATTTAAATATTTACCTTTCAGTAATTCATTCATTAGCTCCATGTTGTCTTTTGTCAATTTTTTGACAAATTTTTTGCAATGTGCCAGGACCAGTCTTAAGGACCAGTCTTAAGGACCAGTCTTAAGGACCAGTCTTACAGTCCACAGCCCGGATCGTGGACGTGCTCTCGTTCTGCATGTTCAGATCACGTTACAGTCTGCACGGCACCTGCAGACTCCGTTTGTCTGAATGTAAACAGACTTTACATGAAGAGGATGTCACACTACCATGACGTGCACACACACAGCAGGTGTGCACACCTGTTTACAGTCTTTATGCTAAGCTAAGCTGTCTGTAGGTCATATCTCCGTCCACCGTCCATCATATCGACTTCATTTTCACTTAATCATTTAAATGCTGCTTCCTACCTCATCGTTTTTATCACCACAGTCTGAGTAGCTTAAAATGAAAAAATCAATTTAATGAAAATCTGCTGGGTAAGAGTGTATTACTCCCTCTGATGCTATCACAGGCTCCTCTACACAAACCACATAAAAGGCTACTCATTACTAATTAGAGAATAGCTGCAGCCTCTGCAGTCTGTGGCAAAGTGCAGCGTCAGGTCAGTTTTCATCTTCGTCTGGAGCTTTCACGTCTTGGCAGGTGAATAAAGAGCATCAGGCCAACAGGAAGTGATGCGTTAACATAAATGAATAGTTACAGCTCAACAGTTATGAACTATGATGAGAAGGAAAAACACGTTTAAAGAGAGACAATAAAAGTCTGTTGGTGTGTGTCAGCAAACAGAAGCGGCTCTTTGAAAACAAAATCTGACTCGATTTATTTGAAGAAGCTCCTCAGGCCGCAGGACGAGCGGATGGAGGTCTGTGAAATGAAGGCAGCACTCACTGAAGATGCTTTTCGTTGTTCGCTGAATCCACTTGATGAATTTGTTGATGCTGAATCAGCCGCAGCGACCCTGCGCCGACCCAGAGGTGCTGAATGTCAACAGCACTGACTCTGGTTGACACGGAGTGATGAGTTTAAAGAGATAACTTTACATTCAGACCTTCACTCAGCAGAAGAACACAAAGAAAACGACTCGCTGCAGTCACTAAGAGCAGGAGCCAAGTTCAAAACTCTACAAAGAGGCTAACGCTGAGCGAGTGTTTCTCATTCACAGAAACAGAATTCAAGATCAGCCTGCTGAATCAGGCCGGCAGCTCGAGTGAAGGAGGCCAGGCGGACGCACAACAACAACAGATTTGAACAAGTTCTGCTGTGACTTTGGACAAAGTTACATAACTTGAACAAAACAAATGTCTTCTCTCACTGTGCTCAGAGTGCTAACAGTAGTTAACACGATAAGAAATCTGGACTTTCATCCCAAAGTCTGTAAAACATACGATGGTAATCATCAATACATCGTCTCGACTCGAAAGCTTAATCCTCTCGACTCTAAAAGATGAAAGGTTTTTAGGATTCGCCTCCTGGGCACCTCCTCGAACGTCTTCACTGTAATCCATCCAGTGATGGTCGGCGTGTTTCTGTCCGGACCAAAGAGGAGGATCGACCGGCTGACCGGGCTGAGGCTGAAAATAAAAAGCACCTCGTCCTGAGACCCATTTAAAATCCTTGAAGGACCCCGTTTACTCCTTCAGGCTACAGAACCAGAACACTGAACGCCACACGTCAAACTGTGTTAAATGTTTCTGAGGTGTGACTGCACACAGGCAGAGTGAAGGCAAATGCCCAGTACCTCCATGCACCTCCACCACACACCACCCGAGACAAACACCTCCACCCTGCTGAGCTGCGTTCTCTGCTCCACTCCTCATTAGCAGGCACGTGGATAGAAAGAAAGAACCGTCTGTGTGTTCTGCACGTCTACATCTCTTCACATGTTGTGTGTTACCAGCTTCAGACCTCTGGAGAGCAGCAGAGCCTCCGGCCCGACGCACAGAAGACTTCCTACAAACATCCATTTGCATTTTCTCATAAAGTGATTAATCGGAGCTTTTACTAATTCTCAAGAACATTTTCAGAGGAGATCCTTTATGAATCACTTCCGCTCTTTGCTGCAGATCTTAGTGAGGCATTTAAAGGTTCAGTCTTTGCTCTCTATTATCCACAACATGACCAGAGTAATTACATCCTTCACAGCACAGTTCAAACCTTTAATGTCTCGTTTTATTTAACGAATGACTTCAAATTGCTTGAAAACTGTTTTGTTATTTCTCCGTCGGCCTGCAGACTGAAGTTTAAAGTATTATTTCATCTACATCTAACTCAACAAATCCAGATCTGTGACGAAATACTGCAGCCACACGGATGCCGCATCGATATTTTAATGTGTTCGTAATGCTTTATGGCTCATAATAAAACAATACAGACAGAGCTACTGTATACAGAGAGAGTGTAGCATCATGTGACTCACAGACGCGGCCAGTTTCATATCCGCCTCGTGCACGTCACACACACACAGCTGGATTTCCCCAGAGCGGGATCAGTAAAGTCAAACTCATCTCATCTCATCAGAGCGCGGACGATAAAGGCCAGTTCAGCCAGTTCTACACGGCAGCGTGGCATCAGAATGACTTCAAATCTTTTGGTGCGAGTTCAGCTCTGCGTTTTCACTGTAGCATACACACACTCCCTCGCATCCTTTCTTCTCTTCCTCATCCAGGAAACACAATAACTCACTTGTTAGTCGTGACTGTGAGGAGTGCCAGTGACAAACGCCACGCTACGATGGAGTCGCTCAGCGCGGGATGACGTGTAAACTACTGTCAGGTCGTCCACAATAAATAAAGAAGGAACTTCTCTCTCAGACTAATTTCTTCCTTTCCAGATTACTGCGTCCAAACACTCCCAGCCGCTCGCTCGCTCTCATTTCCTTCTAATTGTGTTCAGCTTCAATCCGCCTCTTTCATTTTCTCTCCTAATTGTGTGTTGTTTATGTATTCACGGGACATTTCTCTCCACTTTTCCTCCTCGCCATGTTTCTCCTAATCATGCTGCGGTTATGTATTTCTTTGTTGTGTTCGACCTCTCTCCGTGCTCCATAATTACACTCTGTTGTTTGCACTGACCTCTTTTCTGTGTCTTCATCATTCCAGCTGAATACTCGGCCTCTCGTCCTCCCTCATCTATTTTCCTGTCAATCTATTCCCAGTCACCGCATTCAGCCTCCTTATTTCCCAGTTGGACTGCTCTCTGCTGTTGACACTGATCCAATTTCATCATGTCCATGTGAATGTGTGTGTGTGTGTGTGTGTGTGTGTGTGTGTTGTTTCTGTCTAACAAATAAAAACTCCCAGCTCGTTCCTGCTTTACCAGTCGCTCCTTCTTTGTGTGGAATCAAACAGTCAAATCAAGCAGTGGTTGCTTCATCCGTCCCCCGACAGCAAAGATGTTTTATTCGTTTGTGTAAACACAGTCGAGAGTGAGTGATGATGAGTGTCAGAGAAATCACGGGTCAGACATTTAAAATAAAGGCTGAGAACACGTTGCTGTTGTTGTCTTATTAGCATGCACAGCGACTGTGAAGTATTTTATGATTTTTAAAGTGTCATGACAGAAAAAAAAGTTGCGAAAAGCTGAAATAGATGACTGAAGCAGGAGGTGGAGGAGGAGGTGGAGGAGGAGCAGGGGGAGCTCGGGGAGCAAAGCCAGCAGGGCAGCAGGTACATGCCTCCTGCCTCCTCTGCTCAGCTCACTCGTCGCTCTCTGTCAGAGACAGAAAGAAACAAGGCGAATCATATGCCAGGGAGGAAGAGAGAGAAAGAGAGGGGAGGAAGAGGAGAGGAGAGGGGGAAGACAAGGAGAGGAAGAGGAGAGGAGGAAGAGGAGAGGAGGAAGACGAAAGGAGGAAGACAAGGAGAGGAAGAGGAGAGGAGGAAGACAAGGAGAGGAAGAGGAGAGGAGGAAGACAAGGAGAGGAGGAAGACGAAAGGAGGAAGACAAGGAGAGGAAGAGGAGAGGAGGAAGACAAGGAGAGGAAGAGGAGAGGAGGAAGACAAGGAGAGGAGGAAGTTCAGGTGGATTCATGCTGACTCTGGACACTTGATGCTGTTTCAGATGTTTGAAATTCATCCTGTTGAATCAGAACGATTAAAGTCTGAGAGCTCATACGTGAGGAAGAAGCCCTGATAGAAGCTGATGAATGAACAAATAGATTATAGATCGATTAACAGGTGGACGGACGGATGAACAGACAGATTAAGAATGAGAAAACACACACACATTTGTGTGTGTGTGTCATCTCAGCATCTCAGACAGACGGCCGAGCGTTTTAACTCCTCGGGACTCAAACCTCCGTGACAAACATCACAGAGCTGACAAACTCTGAACGTCGCACCGCACAGAGTGAGCATGAGACGGACAGAACATGACGTGGCCGTAACCATGACGCGACATCAGGACGGCATCAGTCTGAAGGTGTCAGATTAAATCTGACCTGTGGAGTCAAAGACACAAAGAGTCAAACCACCAACCCACAAAAATATCCATTAATCAACGACCTGACCTGCAAACCGACGACTTTATGCATTATAGAAGTTTAATATTCAGGTCAGAGCAGCACGGCACTCAGCAGAGCAGAGCTCTGCACTACACTAACAGATGACTTGAGAGGTTTAAACAGTGTCATGAACTTTTTTTGGGATATCTTCTCATCTTATCTTTTATTGTTGAAACAGGAAGTGCTGAAGAAAAAAAAGAAAACATTTAGTATTTCCTAAAACTCTGAAGTATCGCTCAGTATTTTCATCTGAAATATCTGACTGAGGCTTCAGTCGAGGCACGCAGCCTCCTCAGCAGCAGATTTACATTCAGTCTGAATTCTGGCTCGTGATTGCATCAAATATGATTTTCATAATCGTGTAATGAAACCTGAAAAGCCGGCTGCCCTGTGCGAGTGCACAGTTTGTGCCTCTGAGACGGCGCTGCTGCTTCTTCTTCTTCTGTGAACTCACACTGAATAATTCAGAGAGCTCGGTGTTCACAGCTGAGCAGGACTGAGCTCTGCGAGGAGACCGTGTTCACTTTACGCGGTTTGTACTTCACGTTTTACTGCGGTACATGTATCCATAGTACTTTATCTGCAGAATAAGAACACGTGAACATCAGACATACATGCCGAGCTGTGATTGGTCATTTCCAGCTGTTTGAAGCCATTTCAGAGTGAAAGAACGTAAACACGCTCTCCTCCTGCTTCTCCTCGCTGCGAATCGCTGCTCTCTGTGAAGCGGATGAAACAGGATAAACTGTCTAATCAAAGTACGGCACATCCTGCATATCTGTACTGTGACGCGCTGCGACGGTCAAGTTAAATAGATACAGTAGAAGAGGTGTAGATGTAGGTGAAGAGTGTCGTGGCAGAACTGGAGCTGTGCTGGCTGCTGCTGGTGACCTTGTTGATGTTTGTTAAACAGTGTTTTACTGAAGAAGTGATTATATAACAGAAAACCATTATGTAAATATAAAGAAACAAAAAAACAACAACACTGAAATTAAAAAGACGATGAAACTGTTTGATCGGAGCGACAGTCAGAGTCCTGATCCGTTTGTACTACAAGCGGTTTGAGATTAGAGAAGAACAAAACGCTGCCTGAGATCTGAGCCTTTAATTCTTTCTTCACTAAATCTCCTTCTGCTCGGCACAAATATGTTTAGTCTGCTGATTTATGCTAATGTAAGCAGAGTGTGTGTGTGTGTGTGTGTGTGTGTGTGTGTGTGTGTGTGTGTGTGTGTGTGGTTTATTTGTAAAGTAGATGTGATGAACAGGGACACTTACTAAAATGTTCTTGTCTGTATAAATCTTTGTGAATAGTAATCAGGCTGCAGTAATCAGGCGGCTCCTGCTAAGATCTAACAGGTGACCTTGAAGTCACATGATTATGATAAAATAACACAGAAAAACCTCCCGCAGAGCTCCTCGGGGGAAACACAGCACATACTGGACCCACACTGTCGTGTTCAGGGTCCATCTGATGGATGGTTCACCCAAAGAACCACAACAGCTCGAATCGTGTAGAGAGATGAAGAGACGGCTTCTGTCTTCCCACCATCAGCTGACAACAGTCCATCTCCTCCATCCATCTACAGCCCAGTTAACCCTTGAACCCTCCTGCTGATATACACAGACCTCCAGGACACGACAAAGATTCTGTCCAATCGGGACAGAAATGAAAATACAGAAATCTGATTATTCCTGACAGCACCGACACATGCGGCCACTCATTACAACAGATCTGGAAACCATTAAGAGAACATATTAACTCAAACTGAGCCTCGTATCTAATTAATTTCTTATTCTGATAACATCGGCTTTCATCTAAACAGAAGCAAAAAGCCTAATGAGAAAATGAATCCAACGTAAATGACTAAAATTGATATTATTGATCCGTATGATTAGTTTATGTGGTCGTTATTGGTACACACACACACACACACACACACACACACACACACACACACACACACACACACACACACACACACACACACACACACACACACACACACACACACACAAACATTACTACATTAAATAAACTGCAGAGCAGATCGGACACCTCACAGGCTAAAGCTGCTAAAGCATCACGTGCAGACTGTGGAGGGGGCGTGGGTGCATCAGCTGCAGAGCAGAGCTGTGGGGAGGCTCAGGTGAGCAGCGCCAGGTGAGAGTATTGGTGCACCTGCGTACTGTTTGACTACTTGCTCTCCCTTCTTAACACAGATCGTGCTGGACCTGGGAGAGGAGCTGGGCAGCAGCGTCCACGGTGAGCCTGCGATCGGCCGGGGTGTGTAACCTCATGCACCAATAAAAGAAAATACTACACTGTAACCTGTCTGCGTTGCTGGAGCTCCCGCAGTGGCAACAGACGTTGCCACACAGATGCAAATAAAAAGTCTGAACTATCCCTTTAATAAGCATCTTAAAAAGTAGGTTACATGCTTTGTCAGGCTGCAGGAGACTCAGAGGAACATTGAGATGTTTTAAATGCTTTGTGTCATAAAGTATATTAATATTTTGAAGACATTAAAGCACATACTGTAAACCTGCATGAATGATGTAACTAATAAGTAAGTGAGGCCGACAGTGTGAGTCATCTGCTCTGTCACTGTTTTCATTACTCCGTATGCACCTTGATTAACCGCTGTCACCTTTACATAAAAGAAGCTCAGATGATTTGTCAGAGCCGCCCGCTGCTGGTTTATTTAGCCGTGTTATAAAGACACAGCAGGGGCTCGCCCTGCACGACGCCCCCTGATATCATTCAAGAAACAGAACGCACCATAAAACACACTCTGCTAAACCATCGCACACATTTCCCCGTATATTCCCCTCTGCGTGGAAAACATGGATTATGACGACACGGCTCAGTGGAAACCATTTACTTGACATTCAGCTGTAATTTGCAGAGGATGCTGGGAATGTGATGCGTGCTCAGCCAGCCACACCAGAAGGCGAGGTGGGAGAAGAAACAACAACATGCAGTACCATCATCCATTCCATATGAACGCACTGCATTAGATGAGATTAGAGGCTTGCAGCCTGCTGTGGTGCAGGCGAATCAACAAGATGCTGACGCCAAATCCCCCAGGATGCCGAGCTGCATCCTGCCGAGCCGGTCTGGAGGATCTCATCTCATATCAATCTCGTATCTGCTGATGATAGAAAATGAAACATGTTGCTTCATTTTGAAGTACAAGCACCAGGCTGGAGTTTTCTGGATGACTACATACAGTTTTCCTGCAATAATCCATCCAGTGTATTAATATGCAACTCTCTCTGCGTGGTCAGCCAAACATCAGCATGGTCACCAACAGCAGTCAGCCCAGCTCGGCGTCTGTCTTTAAGCCTTTTATTTCACCAAGCTCTCACCAGCCACTAAAGGTCAGTCCCAGATTTACTCTTGTCCGTCCTCTTCACTCTCTTCTCCTCTGTCATTATGTCCGTAGAGGCTCCTGTTCTGGCACGACACTGGCCTGATCGTGAAAAACACTCCCAGGATCAGTGATCATACATAATGACTCCTCACAGACAGACAGATCAGCTGCTCGTGGCGTGTCGATTCATGATGTTTTAGTAGTAAAATGTGGCGTGACGTCACTGAATCAACCAGGATTGAAATGTTTGTTCACGTGTGTGTGCCGCATGAAAACCAGCACGCTGTGAGTAAACAAGACACGAGATGAGACAGTCACAGATTAACTTATCTGAAGGACATTTACTGTAAGACTGACGTGTTTCTGACGGTTAACAGCCGGATTACGCGTCGTCGCCATGAATACATCCACACAGTGTTTGTGTTTAACACACTCTGCTGATATTTTATTACGAGTGGCCGAGGAGCAGCTCCACGAGGACAGTTAATGTAAAACCAGACTACATGTTTTTACACATCATTACACGTCGTCAATCTGCAGCTGAGAAGCTATATTTTGTGATGAAGTGCCGTAGCTTCATCCTCGGCCAGTCGAGTGAACATCCACTGCAGTTATTCACGTCCTGCAGTTTCCACAGATTGTGCCGAGGTTTAAGTATTTGCTCTGTGTGTGTGTGTGTGTGTGTGTGTGTGTGTGTAGGCAGAGAGCTTGGCTGGGTGTTTCAGCAAAATGGTGATTGTATTTTCACAGTCACATCGTCTCCTCCTCCTCTTGCTCACTAAATAGGGATGAAACCATCCAGTTTACTCGGCCCTGATCCGATCGCAGTCACTGATCAATGCCTAAATGTTGGTTAAATATATTTTACATAAAGAAAATACTGAAGATCCTGGTTCAAAACAATGAAGTTCAAATGATTTCGATGATGTTAAGGAAAGTTTAACTGACTGTCAGCAGGATGCACATTGGTTTGCCTCTCAGACGTCAGTCATTTAACTCTCAGTCTTTGCTAATGAGACAGACAGAGGAGAAACAAAGGATTCGTTACAGTCTGAGCTTAGCAGACTTTACCAACAGTCACCTGTGCATCAGATCATTGAGGCGTTCAGCGTCACTGCACTGCAGAGCCGGCTGTTATCAGAGAGAGAGAGGCTGCGCTCAACACTCACTTCTCAAAGTGGACTGAAAATATGGTTACCAAAAATAATATTCTTGTGGTTAACCAACTTGTCGTCTGTGAAAGCAACCACAGGAAATGTTTTAATGCTAACGTGGTGAGCAGGTATGTTTACCGTGCCCTGCTGAGAATATGAAAATGTATTTTAGGGGGCACATTTTGCAGTTTGGTGTCACTGTTGTTGATATATTAAAATCAAAGACAATTTCTAACCCTTTGGTTGTCAAGGGCAACCTGACAACACAGCAGAGTTCAATAAAGAAAGGATCAGATTTTAATATCGTTTAAGCCTGTGTGATCCGGTACAGTCTGCTCCGATCAGTGCTGATACTGTAGGACTTAACAGTTAAAACACCGTCATGTTCTCGTGAGCAGGACGTGTTTTAATCCTCCTGTTCAAGTGTTTATCTGCCTAATGGATGATTTACTTCAGGCGTGTAACGTGTGTGTCTGTCATCGACGTCTGAGGCAAACTACAGCAACATTTAGTCAGGTATGAACTCGCTGTCAGAGCTGACATCACTCTGCTTTGTGAATGAATCGGCTGCTTCTTCAGACTTTTTAAGCGTTGTGCGTGTTTCCACCGATGTTAACCTGCTTCAGTCATGAAGCAGCGGTTCAGTCCGGCTGCCAAGAAAATGTCAGAACGTACAAACTGCACGAGGGCGGCGCTGTTGCCTGTCGCTCTGCGGTCTCTAAACTCATCATCCACGTTTTCATTTGTTCTCTCTTTGTGCTCCAAAGTAAACATGGACAAACTCTTTGTGTCTTCATTAATCCTCCTCGAGTTTTAATGACCTATCAACAGCGAATCTATTGTATCGACTTTATTAAATGAGCGCACCGTCAGCGTGACGTGATGAATGCTGAGACTGAAACACTATTAACATCACGTCTCCCTTCAGCGCTCCACACAGATCAGCTGGCAGATGCTTTGATCAAATATTTGACTTTAATTTCAGCTGTGGAAGTGTTTGAATAAATGTTCGGACACTTTGATGATAAACGGTCACCGACACGCTCCAGCCGAGCAGCTCAAACAAACACTTCACTTTAACTGAGGCTCATCTGAGCTGATGAACGCCGATCTGTCGTCCATGTTGGTTTTAAAAGACTTTTTGTTGCTGTGACTCAGTAAACGGTGAGTGACTTTTGTCCAGAAGACTTTGGAGTCCAAGTCAACATCTTGCACTTGTTGTTGTGCTCCTCAAACTAGCCCTGAAACATGTTTGCTCTGTGGCAGGATCCAGGACGGATAGGTCAAAATAACATCCACATGAACAAGGTTACCCAGCATGCATCAGCTTCTACCCATCCTGGTGCCTTGTCCACCTTCTGTCCATCGCTCTGTGGTCCAGTTCTGATGCTCACGTGTCTTTTGTTGGTGCCTTCGGCTGTGGACGGGTCAGCATGGACGCACTGACTGCAGCTACACGCTGTGTGTTCTGACACCTGCATTAACCTCTGCAGCAGCTCGTCTGGTCCAGCCTTCACTCCACACCGCTCTGAGTCCAGGTTCTCACAGCTCACTGAATTTTAACACAGAGAGACGCACGGATCCTCACAGAAATCCAAAGATATTATAGAAAATAAGGCTTTAAATATAAAATAAAATAAGTTTTATTTCTGGAGTGATTGAACCAGATAAACACTTCAGAATTTGGATTTCTAATCTGAGGTAGCAGCGTTCGATCCCTGTAGGCACAAACTGAGTGGCTCCTGTTTGAACATTTTCTGCTCCGGTGCCCCGAGATCTTCTTCTTCTTCAGCTCGGGCTATTTTTGTTCCTCCTTCCTCTTTCTCTCCCTCCCTGCTGCTCTTCCTGTGTTTTCTCTTTATTAATCCATCCAACTATGTTAAAATGTTTCCTCCTGCAGCACTTCATTAGACTAAAGGCTCCTCTGTGTCCTCACAATCATCTGCACACTCATCATCAGTGTGTGTGTAAAACTAAAAGCTTATTTCGGCTCTTTGAGGAGGTTTGCATGTGAAGGTCTTCCTCTCTGCAGCCGGCAGAGCTCGCTCTGAAGTGAAGATTGAGTGTCAACAGTGTGTATCAGCTGGTGGGGAGATACATCCTTTAAAATGTCTTCCCTCATGTTGCTTAGAAACAGATTCCTCTGGCTGATGGACCGATGGAGGTGAAGCTACAGCTGGAATCAATGCACGCAATATTTTTAACAAACACACATTCATTCATAGAATCAAGTAGAGTCTCAGAACATTGACAAAAAACAATGTTTGCTAACTAACTTTTTACTTGGATCAGCACCTGGAGTGACGAGGCGAGGAATATTTGAATCCTCCGATCTGCTCACTGCCGTGAACAAATGTTCAAGCCCTCAAACTGAGACCTCCTGCACGTTCATGCACATGTATAAATGTTTCTATCGGTTACTTCAGCGCAGATGTTTCAGCACTGTGGAGGCCTTGAACGCAGCATGTTGGTTGCCAGGCACTGAGCTAAGGAGTCCTCGGCTCCTCCTGGAGCTCCTCCGGTATGACTCACCAGTCAGGTTCTTCCAGAAACAGCCACAACACACACTGATTAACGGAGACACACACGATGTATTGCTATGTTAAGTTAGGGAATATGAGCGGGACAGAACGTGATGAACGTCATGTCACCATAACAGGAGACTTCCTGTTTCATTTAAAACAGCAAAATAAAGTCCTGAAAGAATCTTTAACCGTTTGAAATGGTTTCATTCTTCTCGCTGCAGAAACAGCAGCTGGCACGTCAGAGCTCGGGGACAATAACATGGAAATGTTGCTCATGTGTGGCTGCACAGACGTCTCAGGAGACAACATGTACTTTAATCTGATGAGATACTGAACAACATCTGGACTGAGCCGAGGACAGAAGTGCAAGGTCAACAACAAAAGACAGAGCGGCCGGCCGACGTCACTCACTCACTCCAACAGCAAGAAGCTCGGCGTCGGTCTGCACGTACGAATCACACCGCTCACCTGATCACAGTCAGCGTAACATCAACGTTACTTTAATGTTAGAGACAAACTTCAACCTGCGCGCGCGTGTGTGTGTGTGTGTGTGTGTCTGACTGAGAGCCATCCGTCTCCAGGTGCCTTCTATAATTACAACGGTCCTGCCTGCCTCCAAGCAAGCTAATGCTCCCATCATTACTGTGTGTGTGTGTGTGTGTGTGTGTGTGTGTGTGTGTGTGTGTGTGTGCTAATCAAATGCCCAAACACCACCTCCGCTCCGTGGTAATCACGCTCTACATCAGCTGTCACCTTTTCTGAGC